>JAODAL010043758.1:0-33555 GCA_025379985.1 Phyllomedusa bahiana
GGCAGCTGGACCTCCGTGTTAACAAGGGCTGAGGGCACACTGGCCTCACCGTTAGGGCAATTCAGGAGAGCTTCAAATTTCTTAAAAAAAACAGATTTTGAAAAAAGGGAATTTTCGTAGGTTAAGTAGTGTCAAAAAGGGCTCCAGGGTTTGGGACACAAATGCACAATTTGAGGCTTAAAATTTTCTGGGGCTGGAGTCACTATGGGGTCGCATCATCTATCCCAGGGATCTTCCCAATCACTATAAAGGATTTGGAGGAAAAAAAAAAACCATTAATTTGATTGGCTGAATCACCTCAGAAGCCAGGAGGCAAATGTTTTCCAACAAGAAGTGTTTTTGGGAGATTGGGACTTTTTTTAATACAAAGGGGTGTCGACAAATAACCATCTACACGGAAAAAATCCCTTAAAAACTGCGGGGGGGGGATTTGTAGTTTTCCCCCTTGAAAAAAAGCAAAAAATAAAAATGTAAAACTATAAATAAAACTCCCTAAAAAATTCTGTAAACAAATGTCAGTTACCAAAAAATATACAAATACAGTCACTGTAAAAAATTTCATAGTGCCACTTTGTGACTGGGATAAAACGGGTTTTAAGAGTCATGCTGTGGCCCGGGACGGGGATTCATGTCCAGTGAAACAAAAGGGTTGAAAACCCTTTTTTCGGAAACTTTTTAAATCGGGGGTCTGCGGGTTTTGGGGTAAAGCTGCTTCCAGACAGGGATATCAATCCAGTGAAACAAAAAAGGGGTGGTTGAAAGACCCCTTTTTTCCCGGGCATTTTTTAAATTGGGGGCATGCAGGTTGGGGCTCATGCGCTTTCCAGACAGGGATATCATGTCCAGTGAAACTAAAATGGGGGTTGAAGATTCTTTTTAGCACTTTTTAATCGGGGGGTCATGAGGTTTGGGGCTCATTTGGCCCGGGGACAGGAGTTCAATGCCATTGTAAAATGGTGTTGAAAGCTCCTTTTTCCCAGCACTTTTTAATCTTGGGTCAGACAGGTTTAAGGGTCAACGGGGCGGGGAAATTCAAGTCCATTCAACTAAAAGGGTGGTTGAAAGACCCTTTTTCCGGCACTTTTAAATCTGGGGGCATCGGGTGGGGGGGGTCTGCGGGGTTCCCCAGGACGGGGATATCTATTCCATTCAATAAAATGATGGTTCAAATCATACTGCCTTCTGGCACTTTTTAATTTTGGGGGTAAAGCAGGTTTTAAGGGCGGGTGGTGCAAGAAGGGATGTGAAGGGTCCGTGATTTTTTTTCTGTGGCTTTTTTAAAATGTGTTGCCAAAATTTTAAAGCACGTACCTTTTGACTGTTGGGTTTTTTTAATTCCAGCTTCTCCAGCCCTTTTTGGGTTAAGAATAAAGGTGTTTGTTGCCTCCCATAGATTTAAGGGCACGCAAATAATCATTATCACTATTGAATCTTATTGATAAGCCGATATCGACTTTTTGACCCATGAGAAGTAAACGTAATCGTCACACACGGGGTGTCTTTTTTATGTGTCAAAGGGGCCTTTTGGCCCCCCAGGATGCAGGGCCCCATACACTGCTACCCGTACCACTATAGCTACACCCCTGCTTTCAATCTTCTTCATTTTTTTCAGTTTACCATTGAAAGGAAAATATTTTTTGCCTCTCAATTTTTTTCTGTCACTCTTTGGGTATGTTTTACAGGCTTATTTCGGGCATATTTACGATGTATTTACGTCCGCAAATACTCCCCCAATTACGTTTTTAAAAAGAACAATCAGTTCATTTATTCCCAAAGTAAAAATACCCTCCGTTCCACAGGCGTATTTTCGTGACGTATTTGCGGGCGAAATACTTGTAAATACATCAAAATTAAGTCCCCTGTCACTTATTGAGGGGATTTTGAAGTAAAAACCCATAGTAAAAAATGGGGAATGTATTTAGACGCGAAATACGTGCCACACTTTGTGACAATTTGAAACTATTTTTGGGGCGTATTTGCGGACGAAATACGTCCGTAAATACCCCCGAAATAAGCCGTTTGGGAAAATAGCCTTTGGGTCCCCCAAATTTTTACTAAGTTTTTTCATGTATCCATTTTCTGTTTTGGTTTTGGGAATTACAGCTTCTCCTCACCGTATGATATAAAAATTAAACCCCGACTTTTCTCCCCTCACTTTAATGGGGGGCAAACGAACCAAAAAACCGAACACCACTACTGTTCGAAGTTTGACTCAAACATTTTACTGTTCGCTCATTTCTACTCCCCTTGCACTGTAATCTCTCCCCTTGCGCTGCAATCTCTCCCCTATGTCCTGTCACCTCTCCCCTTGTGCTGCGATCTCTCCCCTGTGTCCTGTCACCTCTCCCCTTGCACTGTGATCTCTCCCTTTGTCCTGTCACCTCTCCCCTTGCGCTGCGATCTCTCCCCTGTGTCCCTCATTTTGGGGCCCGTCACCCCTCCCCTTGCCTGGTCTCTCCCCCTTTTCCGTCCCTCTCCCCTTTGTTTGGGGGATTTCCCCCGCCTGCCCGCCCCCCCCACCCCCCTTTGTCCTGTCACCTCTCCCCTTGCACTGTGATCTCTCCCCTTTGTTCTGTCATCTCTCTCCTGGTGCTGCGATCTCTCCCCTTTGTCCTGTCACCTCTCCCCTTGTGCTGCGATATCTCCCCTTTGTCCTGTAACCTCTCCCCTTGTGCTGTGATCTCTCCCCTGTGTCCTGTCATCTTTCTTCTCGTGCTGCGATCTCTCCCCTGTGTTCTGTCACCTCTCCCCTTTTGCTGAGATGGGGGATGCGCACGGGAAGTGGCGTGATAGTGTCACATGGAGGCGTGACTTGCAGGAGATTCTTTTTTCTTTTAAGTTCAAGACGCCACTTTTTCAACACCTTTAATTCTATGCATATAAGCAGCACAAGCCAACAACCACTTCAGGTATAACCCAGCTTTGGTGGACCTGTGGAATATCTAATGCCCAACACACACAAATGAGGATTGCTCACAAACCATTCCATATCACCATTGTGGGGGACCAAGTAAAGTGAAATGTGCTGCATTGCAAACACATTTTTTGTAATATAAGCAGATATTGTATGCGGGCTGATTGTGTTTGAGTGCCAGGACTGCTTTCCTGGCCCTGCTGTATTCACTGTAAAGCATCAAGAAAAATATCTTTCCACTTATCTGTGAAGGACCACAGCCTCTGCAGCAACTTGCCAGCATAGATGAGTAGACTCCTTCTTCTCGACTTGTTAGGATTTGAAAGTAACAATGGACTCTATTTTCGGCTGCCATAAATACTGGTCCTCATTTATGAAAACTGTCTAAGCCTAAGACTGTCATTGTTGTCCAAAGCAAATCAATCAGATCCCAGCCTACATTTTTCCAGAGCAATAAAAGAAATGTAAGCTGAGTTTTGATTTGTTGCTATGGGCAACAAGGACAGTCTTACGCTTATACAGTTTTCATAAATAAGGCCCATTGTATGTACTCAGTAACAATTTTGGGCCAGGTAATTTCTACCCGACTATTATGTTCTGTTTATCTTTTATTCTTATCTCAAGCTTTGTAACTGATAACTTTATTCCAGTGAGCTCTTGACCTCCATTACACACGAGGCCTCCACCACACTGATATAACCAACAACTCCCCCAACACAGAGAGGGAAAAACACATAAAAGTAGTGAGACCCCTAGAGGCCATAGACAGTATATACCTATTGCTACATCCTTTCTCTTTTAACAACAAGACTAGTTAACTAGAATAACACATACAATTATGCACATGAACCGATAGGCAATACTTGTGAATTAGATATAGTCATTGAGATGGGCTGGCTTTCTCGTCATTCTGCCAGCACGTGTAACATACGATGTTTCTCCGCCCACCTCGGGTTGCTCCTCCGATCCTGGCAATATGTTTCTGGAATTTCCAGTCTTTGGCCAGAATCATTACCCTGAGCTGCATCTGGCAGTGTCCTGGTTGTCTCACTGTTTGCACTAGCATCTCATAGTTTTGGAAGTCTGCGTAATCCTCCCAGTGCCCCTCCTCTCTTTCTTGTGTTTTTCTCAAATGTCTTCGATTTCTCCTCAATCTTCTTCCGTCTTCTGTGACAATTTCATAGGACCGAGGTCCAAGTTTCTGGACAACCTTTGCCTTTTGCCAAAAATTTTTTGATATTGTCTATCGGCTGCAGCCGTACATTGTCATGTCTCTGAAGATCAGGCTGATCCTTTGCTGACCTATTGTAATAGAAAGATTCCCTTTTCTTGTTTTTTTCTTCAGTTTGGTTGCTAACTTTCCCCCACCAGTCCTTGGTTTTAGCAGTTGACTGGCCGTTGGTAAGAGTGTCCTTGTCCGCTGCTCATGAGTCTCTGTGACGACTGCTGTTTAAAAGCCTTGTGTGGGTGTGTTTTCTGTGATCTAGTATGGACAGGTAGACATCTGTCCCTGCCTGCTTTGCTTTCCACATTAGTCTTTTGGCTTTTTTTTACTGCTGACTCTGCTTTGGGCCGTTACTTTGTGGATAGCCTGGAGATGACGTCTGATGCTCAAAGTCCCAACATTTTGCTGAAAGTTTTAAACTCTTCAGATGTAAACTGCGGCCCATTATCTGAGAATACAATGCCCCGGAATGCCATATCTGGCAAAGTGGGCCTTAAGTTTTTTAATCACTGTCATTGTCATTGTGTCCTTTAAATAGTCCACTTCCCAGAAGTTGGAAAAATAGTCCACGTAATCAGGTATTCTTTGTAATTCCAAGTGAAAAAGGGTCTGTTCCTTTTTTTTGACCATGGCCTGTTTGGAATTGCGTGTGGTTGCAGGGTTTCTTTTGGTTGCTTATCACTGCATGATCACATATTTCACATTGTGCTATGAAACTCTTTTGTGGTCGTTTATTCCTGGCCAATAAACACAATCTCGTGCGCGGCGTAGACATCCTTCTATCCCCAGGTGACTAGAGTTGCAATTTCTCCATGATGACTCTTCTGAGAGATTCTGGTATGACGGCTCTTTCTCCTTTAAAGATACTCCCATGCTGCACTGATAATTCATCTCTTATGTGGAAAAAGGGAGAGATTTCAACGGGAGCATTTTGTTTGTTTTTTGGCCACCCCTTAAAAGATGACAGTCTTTAGAATCTGGAGTGCTTTATCCTCCTCTGTACAGATCTGAAATTTTTTTAAAGCTGGTCCTTTGACACAACTAGGTTTTCCCACACATATTGATGCTTTCAATGTCCTTTTCATCTTCACCTGTCAGGGGAATGTAAGCTCTGCTCAAGTATCTGGGGATCAGTAATTCTTTCCCTGGACAATAGCAGATATTGAAATCAAAATTTCTAAAAGTCGTAGTAGCATGCGCTGTAATCTCTTTGGGGCATTTAGTAGTGGTTTCTTTGTAATGCTCTCCAGAGGCTTGTGATAAGAGTGCACCATTACTGGCGGCCATAAGTGTACTGGTGAAACTTCCCCAAATCCCAAATACTACAGCCAGTAGTTCCTTCTCAATTTGAGCATATCCTTGTTCGGTTCGGCGTTAAAGCTCTGCGGGCAAATGTGATTGGCTCTCTATCCGCATTAGTGTGGCCCCCAGACCTGATTCTGACGCATCACATTGGACTACCACTGCAGCCTCTGATCAAAGTATTTTAGGGTTGCTGTTTCTGCAATGGCCTTCTTCCCAACCGACTGGAAGGCAGTTTCTTGGTTTTCTGTCCATTCCCAGAGAACATCTTTGTGAGTTAGCTGTCTCAGTGGCTCACACATGTCTGACAGATGCTTGCAGAATTTTGAAAGGTAATTTAACCATGCCAAGAAATCTCTGACTTCCACGTACACCCTGTAGGGGTGGCATGTCCTGTATTGCTTTTAAACCTTTTCAGGAATCCACTTTAACACCGTTAGAGTTAGAAGATGTCCTTTTGTACGGGACCTCTGCCATTTTCATTTGAATTTTTCCAGGTTCAGTTTTATACATTTCTCTCGCATCTGTCCTAAAAATTGTCCGCATTTTTGTGATCATGGTCCTTTATTGCTGAGTCCACGGGCCCTTTTCCTTCTCCCACAATTAGTATAAACTCTGCAATTTGTTTTTAAATCCAGGAAGTCCTCCAGGGCTTGCATCAATTTTGCTGCTGAATATTTCTGGGGCGGGACTTATTCCCATGGGCCCTTCTGAGCCATTTAAAATGTCCCAAATTGGGGGAAGAAAATGCTGTCAATAAACTTGAAATTTTTTATCCAGTTTTACATGCCAGAAACCATTTTTCACATCACATACAGAAATATTTTCCGCCTTTGATAGGTCTGGGGAGAATGTTTCCCTTTTATTGTAGGCATTGGATAATGGTTTCTTTTCAGAGCTTTTATTCAATGGTTTTGGGTCAATGCAGATTTTTTAACTTGCCTGATGGTTTCTTTGCTATCACCAAACTGCTTTTCCAGTCTGTGCTCTCCTGCACTGGCGCTATTATGCCTCTGCTACTCAAATCGTGGAGTTCTTCTTTAAATGGTTTGCATTAAAGCTACAGGCACTCTTCTAGTCGGCAATCTTGTAGGGTTTTACTGTGTTCAATTTCTAGGTGTATTTCCTTCTAGGCACCCATCCCCTTCAAATAAATCAGCCCTACTCTATTTTTTATAGTTTGCATATCAAGCTTACATTCTGCATTTCCTTTAAAAGTGTGCGTGCTCTGTGAAGCTTCAAGTGCCATAATATTAGAGACTGTACCCTTTTTTAAGTCCATACCTGAACTGCCTTTACCCCCAGTAAAGTATGGGATCAACTTCCGGTATACAGTAAATTCCCACTCTGTAAACTCTTCTTGTTACATGGGTTCCGGGAATTTTAGTTTTTCAAGTCTCCTTGGGCTTTAGCACACTTTTGTTGTACACTTTACCAGTACTTTGTCAGTCGGCTCAATAGTGACCTTGTTGGTCAGCTGAGTAATTGGAAAATTTCATTGCAGCTTGCTCCACATCCAGCGAAATTTTATGGGCTGCTCATCCACCAAAAAGGTTGCAAAAAGCTGTTTCCCCCTCATTAGCTGCTGCTGGGTGTTTGACTGCCATGGACATTATCTGTTGCAGGCTGCAGCTGTAGCCATGTGATCTCCTCTGCACTATCACTCCCCGCATCCTGTTCACAGTGTGGACTTGTCTGTTGCTGTCTGTATGGCTTCTGTCCTGCACATAGCTGAGAAATGGTTCCTCTTGCCACAAGTCCTGCAGGTTTTCCCCATATGCCGGGACTTTCTCCCTTTTTCCTCTCTCATGTCTTCTCCCCCAATACTTACATTGTACTGAGGCTGAGGGCCCCGGGGGCTTGCTTTCCCTTGTGTTTACACGGGATGGGACTGTGACATCACTGCTTGCCCTCCATCATCTTCAGGCTGTCTCTATCCACTCAGCAGCCCTGCAGATCTGCATGCATCTTTCTAGGGTCAGCTCCCTTTTTTCTCTCAATAATCTTCTCTGAGATGGAGTCCTTGATGCCACACACTATCCTGTCTCTGATGAGGGAGTCTCCGATATCCCCAAATCCCAGGGTTTCTGCCAGTCTCCTCAGCTCTGTCACATATCTGTCCACATTCTCCCCAGCCTCCTGATCCTTGGAGAAGAACCTATATCTCTCCACATTCTCATTCTTTTTTGGGGTCGCAATGCTTATCAAATGCCTGTAATCTGTCTACCAGAGTCCCCCTTCTGTGCTGTCTGCGAGCAATGTCTGGGCTATTTCTCTGCCTTTTTCTCTAATCAAATAATAAAACAGCTTGACTTTTCTCTTCCACCCCAGGGGTCCCCCAGTGAATCCACATACAGGGTGAATTCTCCCTCCAGTGTCTCCATGTCTGTGACAAAGTTAGGAGAGGGGACATCCAGTCTGTGAGGGGGTTGCAGTGCAGTCTCCATTACTGACAGGGACTCTGTACTCACTTTTGTATAGATTCCGCTTCACACAATCTCAATGCTTGCCGGCTGCCGACTTGTTATTCCGAGGTTCTGTGCCCCGCTGCCACCATGTTCTGTTTGTCTTTATTCTTATATCAAGCTTTGTAACTGATAACCCTTTTTTCCAGTGACTCTTACCTCCATTACACACGAGGCTTTTCCACCACACTGATAAAACCAACAACTCCCACAACACAGAGAGGGAAAAACACATAAAAGTAGTGAGACCCCTAGAGGCCATAGACAGTATATACCTATTGCTACATATTATAAATTCAATTTCAATAGATTGCCATGAATAATGAACTATTGTACAGAGTTACTAAAATTAATAGTACAATTGTGGCACAGCAAGACGTACTTAATGTGGCATCTATGTTTTGTACTTTGGGTGCACTTATGACACTGACAAGACACAAGAGAGAATTTTTGAAAGATTTTATTGCCCAGTGGTACATATAAAGGTGAGGTAAAGAACTTATTGGTTTTACTTCCCATTATTGAGGTGCCATATGCCTGATGCATATGTTTACCTGTATGTTTAGCGTGTACCAAAAAAGTGATTTATCTGCAGTTTTTTATATTCAACTGCCAGCGAACGATTTGAATTGTTGTTAAACCAAAAACCTTTAAAAAACTAATAAAACTGGCCTGGACAAAATTAATAGTATCCAAGGTCAAGGTACATTAGAGTCAGATCCAACCTTTTGTTGCTGTATTTGCCAAAGTGAACTTAATGGATGCCTACCAAGTGAATCTTAAAAATGCGAGACTGGAATTTGCCAAAATGCATATTGACAAGCCACAATGTTTCTGGGAGAATGTACTTTGGGCATATCAGACAAAACTGAAGCTTTTTGGCAAGTCACCTCAGTTCTGTATTCACAGATGCAAAAAGACGCATACAAAGAAAAGAAAATCATACTAATCGTGAAACGTGGAGGAGGCTTGGATATATTTTTAGGCTGCTTTGCTGCTTCTGGCACAGGGTATACTGATTCTGTGAAGAGTACAATGAAATATCAAGACTATTGATTAAGAGAAAAACATTGAACTATAGTATGGCCTTCTATGATCTAAATCCTATTGAACATCTGTGGAAGGAGCTTAAACATAAAGTCTGGAGGCGGCATCCTTCACACCTGAGAGAGCTGAAGCAGTTTGCTCATGAGGAGTGGGTTAAAATACATGTGGACAGGTGCAGAAGTCTCATTGAGAGTTACAAAAAAATTTTCTTTGCAGTTATTGCCTCGATAGGATGTGCAAAAAAATATGAAGTTAAAGGCACCATAATATTTTTCCAGGATATTTTCATTAGTTTGTTTTGAAAATGTTTTTAGTTGAACCACCATTCAAAAGCATGGTCCAAATTTAATTAGTGAACATTCAGTAAATTTAAATTTCTTATTACTTTTGTCAGATTCAAGTTATTTCAGTAATTATTAAAGGGGTTGTCTCCCCTCAGAATTTCATAGATGCATCTTGTCACTTCCTGGTTAGATTTTCTGTAATTAACATATGAGCTCCATGCATTCACTCCGTATATTCAACTCTGTGTTTTCAGTCTGCTAATTAGTTTAGAGTAGCTTAGAAACTTCTCTGGTACTGCTAGCAGGAGATTTATCTAAAGTAAACAGCAGCAATTACTAGCTTTTGTCAGTTCAGATAACACACAGGCTCTCACTCTGGCTGCAGGACCTGTGTGATGACATCACCCCCTGCTATAACATAGAACAAACAGCAGGGGAAAAGGAGTAAACAGGTCGGTCACTGGGGGAACCAAGTAGAGCCAGGAAGGTGATAAAATCATTTGTAGCTCCTTAACAAAAAAAGATGAACAAAGCACTGTATTTGGAAAATGTCTTCATTTAGTGTTCCCTGAATTTTGAAAGCTATTCTTTGTAGCGAGACAACCCCTTTAAGGGTTTTTCTTTCTTTTACAGAAGGGTACCAAAAATTGTATCTACATGTGAGAGTGTTTATATGTACACACTATGCTGGAATACTATGTTGTCCTTTTCATACCCATTGTACTCAAGTGTATGAAGTAATTAATCTTGTAGGTAGTCAACATGCCAGAAATTGAGACCATTTTGGGACCGGGGGCCAAGTATCCAACGCCTTTGGCTGTGAAAGCACCCCATATTTAGGGTTCCTCCATGGCTTGGGGACAGACCCCTTAGTTTCTCAATCTTTTTCCCCCTCTTTTTCTTGGTTTTCGGGCCCCTTTTGCACCTCGGCCTGGTCTATTGCCCTTTCACCTATCGCTCAAAATCACTGTTCCAATTTTCATTTCCCAAACTTTTTTGGTTTTTTGCAAACTTAAGCTGATGCTTCTAACGACAATAAATTGAGGTTTCTTCACCTTTTGTTGGGGAACCATTCCAAACTTGTGTAATCCACGTCGCACGGGGGGCTTGGCATTTATTTGTGATCCACTTTTTACAAAGCATCTCCCGTGACTTATTGACTTGATATTTTCCCTGCATGTCCCCTTCAGGCTTTGAAGGGTTGGATGGGACACTTTCGTATCCCTCCAACTATATAAAAAATTGGGGAGTTTTTCGCCCAATTTTTGGGTGTGTCGGGGGGGGGGGCGGGGGGGGGGGGGGGCCCGGGCCCCATAGACATCCATTAACACGGCTCGTAAGCGCTGAATAATTGACATGTAAAATTTTTCCCGCTCGCTATTTGTCGAGCAGGGAGAGGGATGTAATCCTATTTTCTTATGAGAATTTGGGGGAATACCGAAATAAAAGGGGGACGTTTTGCCCCATATTTAGTGCAGGATGGGGTTTAAATACAGGGCAAAAATAACCCCCATTTTTTAAAGCCTGTGGAAAATAGCCTTCCCCTTTTGTTTTGGGTGTAAATGCCCGTTGCCAGCGGGTTTAAAAATTGAGACTGTTTTTAATTTTTTTTTGAGGGCACCCGAAATTTACGGGTTTTTAAAAGCTGAATGCTATTTTAAAATTACAAAAAAGTGCATTTGAAAATTAAATTAAAATATTTACAAAAATGTGACTGGTGTACTCTTTTTTGTGAGATACTGTATCTCCTTGGGGGTTTTTAAAACCCCTAGGGGGGGCCTTTTACTTTCCTACACATTAATGGGGGGGGGCATATTTGCCCCCCGTAAATGGAGGGGCTACATAATTCCCTTTACAGGGGGCCTTTTTACCAACCTAATAGATACCTATCCAGTAGAAGAGGAAACTTACCTACATAACAAGGGCCTATATACCTACTTACTTAGTGGAGGACCTATATACCTTGCTATCTTATAGGGGGCCTCTGTATCTACCTACCTTATATGGGACCTAAGTACCTACCTTTTGGGGGCCTATGAATCTACCTACCTAAGAGGGAGGCTATATACCTATCTAATGAGAATTCAAACGTGTTTGTGTGATAAATTGTGCAGAGAAGACGTCTCCTGTGATTTAAATAATGAAATTTTGCACAGTACCGGGTATATGCTGTAGCTTACTGCTACAAATTGGTTTTTACTCTATATGTTAACTGTGGTGGCAGGCTATTTTCATATTTTAATGATTTATATTCATAATTAATAAAAGTATGGTGTATTATTTAGTCACTATGTGGTGATGACATACAGTGGTGATATGTATTTTCTGGTTCGGTGTTTACTAAGGGGTTTGATGTATGGTATTCATTCTTAGGGTTATGCCCAAAAAGGCGTTTGGTGTCCGTGAGAAATTAATGCTTTTGTGATGCTGTCTGGGTTCGTCTGAACGGCCCCAAGGCCCGCATCTAACAATTAGCAATATGTTTAACCCCCTTCCCGAAAATGTAAAAACACGCACAGCGTTCACATAGTGATCCGCGGGGCGTGTTTGCACCCGCAGCAGTCGGGTCCACTTTCGGATGCCCTCCAAAAAAATTGACTGCAATTTTTGGGGATGCTCCGAAAGATGGGGCCCCCAACAGACGCATGCAAACAAAAACCCCAGCACACCCCCCGGGTCCTTGGTCCTTTGTAGAAAATTATTAGAAAATGTTGTTTTTTAGTATAGTGGGTGTTTTTTGATAGCGGTAAAATTTTGGTTGTATTTGCTCCTTTTTATTTTAAGCAACTGTAGTTATTATTTAAAGGTACTGATAAATGTTCATGGACGGACAGGCCCCAATCAAAACTTTGTCATGGGGTTCAGATTTCTCAAGGTTGATTTTTAACAGGCCCTTAAAGAGGACCTACCATTTCCAGGGAAAGATCATTAAGTAATAGAAGACTAAAATATAAATACTTTCTCAAGTATGTTTAATTAGAAAAGTGAAAGCATTTTATCTGCAATTTTTTAAACACTTTACTTTAAAAAGGGAAACTGAAACTGCACCAAGCCAGGCTCTGTACGGCATGTTGGATCACTATGTTGACAGCAATGAGAGACTTTCTGCTTATGTGCTTGGAGAGTCCACTGTGAAGGGCGAAAACCTTTAAGGCTCTGTCTACACGAAGAGGATTTCTAGTTAGGTTACGCAAAGATTCCGACTAGAAATCCTCTTAGGAAACTGAAAGAAAACCATTTCCATTAACATTAAAAGAAAGTATGCATTATACAAAGCGTTTTTACAGTACACGGGTTTTTAAAATCGCTTTGTGTTTTAAAATTTTTTTCCCAAAAACCAATAAAAAGACCAAAAACTTGTAAGTGTACTCTTTATGACAACAAACCGTCTGTAAAACCAAATCCGAAAAACACAGGCGTGTAATATGGATCTCTGTATGTTATGGAGGAGGAGGCTGCAAAAACCCTGCATAGTTGTCCTCAGGTACGTGGCCTGCTCCTTTAAAGTAGTGAAACTCAGATTAAACCTTTGCAAGCAGTTAGGTCCTCCGCTAGCAGATTTAAACCCTTTCAGCAGTTATATTTTTTCTCCTTTAAAAGGACTGCTTAAAAAACAAAGGGTTTTTTTGTCACTTTATTTGCTGCCCTTTGGGATGTATTGATTTATTAGTTAATCTTTCAATTCACTTTTATAAGAATTTATGAAAAAAAATGATGAATTGTAGTCCATGGACCAATACTTCATCAGAGTCTTGGTCAGGTCTGAGCACAATGCTCCAATTACTATTCATATGCTGTGTTGAATAAGTGTCTCCTGCACAATTGGTATATCCCAGAAAAGAAATCTCACTAGATTCTGATAAAAATAAAAATAAAACCTTTGTCCCAGTAATACTGACGGAAATCATCTGATCGGCAAGTATAATTTCATCTACTGCAATGTCTGAATTTTCCTACATAGGCAGGTGGTGCTGATAGGTCCTGTTTAAGTCTTGTTTGAAGAGACACTGGTTTCACTTGTTGCCTTCCAAAAGTTCTGGTTCTTTCCTTTCTATGCCAGCTGTGGGGTGGACAAGAAGTTTATGCAGTTGACAATAATGTGGCACTCCAAATATGGCACTCCATATTTCATCTCTTCTCTTTGCTATCAGCATAATTTTAGGGAAACATATCATATGTGTGGTTGTTAAAGGGATAAGAGACACTTTCAGAAAAATATTGTAATCTGAGAAATGTGCTGTATACACTGTCCATATGGACCCCTTGGCAGGCACCCTGCATAGTGTCTGATGTGTCTGGTTATGCTAAACATGCTCTGGAATGATTAACATAGCAGAGAATTATAGATGAATGTATATTTTTATTTAGCACATTGCGTATCAACATAATAATGGCTTTGAAGTAATACTGATGCCTGAAGAAGTAATGCTTTTGAACATGGATTCCCAATAGGAAAGAAGATTGAGAATTTAGATAAAAACCAGTGGACTGGTTTAAAAGCCTGTCAACATACTCTATGGGCGACATGTATGAACGGGCTTTACGCCTGTTTTCTGGCGTACACTGCGCCTCCCAGCCCGAATCCCGCTGTCGGACGCAGCGTTCGCCACTTTCGGCTGCGGTCCGCATGAAGGGGCAGGCAGTGGGCGGGCAGTGGGCGCGGTGGGGCGCGGTGTAGGCGTTCCGGGGCGGGACGCGGCGCGCTCGTATAGTCCGCAGCATGTACCATCGCGGCTCGCCAAATCGCGGGGCTCGGCAGCTCCGACAAGCAGACCAGGTTTTTTTTTTGGTCTAAATCCTCCGGCAGAGGCGAAGTGAAGCAGGATCCGAACATGCGAGGAAGCGGATCGAAGATCGCAACAGAAGTCTCAGCGCTCCGCTCCGACAAGCAGACTTGCTCGAAATGCTCTGGCAGAGGCGAAGTGAAGCAAGAACGGAACATGCGAGGAAGCAGATCGAAGATCGCGACAGAAATCTCGGCGCTCCGCTCCATGCAGCAGGAGTATGAATAGGAAAAAAATCGCCTTTATAAAGGTGGAAAACAGTGTCAGAAGAGAGCTGCATGTAAAAAATACACATAATAAAAAAAAATCACTTTTCCAAACTCTAGAACGGCGCAATATCAACAAATATGATATTGCAAATTGCCAGGAAAGACAGAAATTCAAAAACTGAAACCTAAACTCATTGTTCTGCAGAAACCGGCCAATCAGAATCGGAGCGACAGTGAACCATTAAAAGCTATGGGGAAGAATTGACCAATCAAAATCCCCGGCGAGATAATTCAAAATACAGTAAAAATGCTGAAAAGAGCTGATTGGATGAGGAAGCGGGGGCTCGGATTGCTCTGCCCAACAGAATATGAGTGACACAGTCCCTTTCTAGCCTATGGTGAAGGGTGGTGCAATCAGAATCAAGGGCGGGATAATTCAAAATACAGTAAAAAGACAGAAAAGAGCTTATTGGCTGAGCTAGTGCGGGGTCTTGGCTAGCTCAGCCAATCAGAGCGCGGCTACTTCTCACCATTATACTCTATGGAGAGATGAGCGCACTCAAATCTCGGCGCTCAGCGCCGCGCGGCATGAGGTGATAATCAACAAATTATTTTTATACAGTGTAAAACATTCTCAGATAAAGACCAGAACACTTCTTTAAAAATAAAGCAGTTAAAAACCCGAACAACGCGTTCGTCGCCGAAACCGGCGCTACATAGGGAATTGCCATAGAGAGAATTGCCGGGAAAAACAGTAATTCAAATTTGTAAAGCTATTCTCATTGGTCGGCATAAACCAGCCAATCAGAATAGGAGCGACAATGTCCCATTAGATACCTATGGAGGAGAATTGACCAATCAGAATAGGAGCGACATTGGCCCATTCTATCCTATGGAGAAATATGGACCAATCATATTCAAAGGCGGGACATTTCAAAATACAGTAAAAAGGCTGAAACGAGCTGATTGGTTGAAGCAGCGGGGGGCTCGCCCAGCTTAGCCAATCAGAGCGCGAGCTGCTTTCTCATAGAGTTCTATGGGGAATCGAAATTTAAAAGAGGCGCTGTAATTTGGACCAATGGGAGAGCGAGCGCCGCTCCTATGGGTTTTCTAATGCAATCTGGTATAAAAGTGTACATGGCTGAAATCAAATTATAACACTACAGAAGTTGTGCCGATGTGTATATAAAAGGAATACTAATATGTGGCTAACGAAATAAAAATTTTTACTGTATTTTGAACTGTCCCGCCGTGGATTCTGATTGGTGTAAACTTCCCCATAGGAAAGAATGGGACTTTTGTCGCTTCGTATTCTGATTGGTCCTAAACTTCTCCATAGCCTAGAATGGGACTTTGTCGCTCCTATTCTGATTGGCTGAGATAGCCAAGCCCCCGTTATCTCAGCCAATCAGCTGTTTTTAGCATTTTTACTGTATTTTGAACAGTCCCGCCGGGGATTCTGATTTGTCAATCCTGCCCCATAGGTTTTAATAGTTCAGTGTCGCTCCTATTCTGATTGGGCCTGTGTCTGGCGACCAATCAGAATAGGATTCAGAATTTGAAATACTGTATTTCCCGGCCATTTCCAATATCCTAATTCTTGACTTAGGATATTGGAAAGTGATTTTGTTTTATGTAATTTTTATTGTTAAATGTTCAGCTCTTTTCCTGAGAATGTAGAACGCCTTTATAAAGGCGATTTTGGATTAATACTCTGCACGACATGTGGAATGATTTCTCGCCGCGCTCCAGCCTGTCTCACATCGGAACAGATTTTCGGCGCAGTCCCGCACGGCGCCTAAGTCCCGCACTGCGCCCCACACACTGGCGAGGCGCGGCGGACTTTTCCCCGCATGTATGAGGGCACTACCTCGGACGGAGAATCTTCGGCGCAGCGCCGCACAGCGCCACATACCCCGCACTGTGCCCCACGCACTGGCGAGGCGCGGCGGACTTTTTTTCCCCGCATGTATGATCGCACTAACCTCCGGCGGACAAATCTCAGACGCAGCGCCGAACTTCGCATCATTCCCGCACTGCGCCCAACACGCTGGCGAGGCGCGGCGGACTTTACATGATATGTATGAGCGCGGCCCGTCCCCGACATAAATCAGGCGCAGATTCCGCCGGGAAACTGGCGGAAAACGGCGCCTCGACCCGGCGTCTTCATACATGTGGCCCTATGTGTCAATGACTAATTCAAAAGTAGAAAGAATAAGATAAAAATAGATTTTGAAGGAAGCAAATGATCTTGGTAGCAGAACTGGAAACAACACTTTGTTTTATTAATTCATTTAAGGTTCTGGCATTGGGGGAAAAAATTATACTCACCTCCCTTCTCACATTGGATCCAGCATTGTCATTGTTTTCCCTCTTTGCCAGTCTTCTGTGTTTACTTCCAAGTGTCACCATTCAGAGCTTTCACTTCCACACAGTGATGTTGGCCAATAGCACGTGATTGATACAGCCAATTGTAAAGGATAGGAGTGGATCCCCCCTAATACCCAACCCATGGGTAACCACCCAGGGGCGGAGCTAAGTAGGTCAGGTTTTCACCGAGCCCGCCCCCAAAGCGGGTTACTTTTCCAAAGGGCGCTAACCCCCGACTGACTTGCTTGCGGTGGGCCGCTGAGGTGTTTGCGCGGGTACAGAATCGTAAGCGCCGTAGTCGGGGGACAGGCAGAAGTCAGTGCAGGTGGCATGGTTCGTATTGGGGACAGGGAGAAAAGGGCCCGGGGAAAACCCCCAATGGTTCGTGGTCAAGGGACGGAGGCAAAGGGACAGTAACGTAGAGGACAAAACACTCAGGAACGCTTCCCCAAGGCACAGGGCATTATCGATTCGGCAAGGTGCTCAGGAAGGGGCAGAGCTTAAAAAGGGCAGCGGGCCCCGGGGAACCAACACCGGGCACTGTCCCCTTTAAATTTTCCTGAAGTCCCGCGCGGGCACTAGGGGGGCCCGGGGGGGAAACAGGAGCATGGGGAGGTAAATGGGACAAAAGCTGGGGGTGTCCGCAGCCCAAATACCGGGCTGCGGCGTCGGCCGCAGCTGGGGACGCTGCGGCGGTGCTGGTGTGTCTGCGACCTGACACGGGGGTCGCAGGGACAACTGTAACACCAATCAGCAACTGTGGTGGTGAAATCCCGTTCATAAGTAAGCAGCAAACTGGTGAAGAGGGAGAACAGTGGTAGCGCTTTAACCAAGGTGAGAGTGGAGGTGAGTATAAGTCTTTTTTATCTTCTAAAGCCACCAGAACCCTGAAAATAAATTAATAAAATGGTGGATAACTTAGGACATATAGGAACACATAGGAATCTATATACATGGCCATAGTTAGGGTGTGTTGAGAACAATTCTTTTCATTGGAGGTCCATAAACTGACACATCGTCCTTATCCACATGCTGGGTCATTTTTCGTACAACATATTTTCAGTGAGGAAAAGAATTATTTGATATATTGGCAATTTTGCAATTTTTCCCTTCTACAAAGAATAGGGAGGTCTGTAATTTTTAGTGTAGGTACACTTCAACTGTCAGAGACTTAGAATGTTTCGATTGGAAAAGTTTGCGATATTTGGTGCTTGTTGTTAAAAGTGAGGCGTGTTTAAAGGACACCTGCGCAGGACTTATCAGATGCTCCATAAGTCCTTAAGTTTTGGGGGATTACTGTACAATGATTTTAGCTTAAAGATCGGGTCAGGTTGGGGTGACTTGGCCCGGTTTATGTCTTGTTGCCTGGGGTGTGTTTCGGGTTATTATCATGGTGGAAGACCCAGCCACGACCCATCTTCAATGCTCTTACTGAGGGGAGGAGGTTGTTGGCCAATATCTTGCGATACATGGCCCCATCCATCCTCCCTTCAATATGAAGCAGTCATCCTGTCTCCTATGAAGAAAAGCACCCTAAAGTATGATGTTTCCATCCCCATGCTTCACAGTTGGGATGATGTTCTTGGGGTTGTACTTATCCTTATTCTTCCTCCAAACACGGCGAGTGGAGTTGATACCACAAAATTCTATTTTGGTCTTATCTAACCATATGACCTTATCCAATGCCTCCTCTGGATCATTGCCGAACTTCAAATGGGTCTGGACATGTTTTGGCATGAGTAGGACGACCTTGCGTGCCCTGCAGGATTTTAATCCATGATGACGTAGTGTGTTACTAAGGGTTATCTTTGATACTGTGGTCCCAGCTCTTTTCGGTCTTTGACCATGTGCTTCCATGTATTTTCTGGGGCGTTTCCCTAAACCTTTCTCAAAATCATCCTTCCCCCCACAAGGTGGAATATTTCAGGGCCAAGATCACAGACTTCCGGGGAAAAGATGAATTTGGGTGCAGACAGGCCATTTTCTAAATAGCTTTAAAGCATTGGAACAGGCCCGTATTATAACCTGTTCTTTTCATTTCATACGTTTGGCACAACTTGGCCCAAGAACACTTTTTAACTTGGTCTGGCTGCCTGACAGTTATGTGCCTACTTTTGGCTCCCCATTCATAAATTTCAACCCCACAAAAGTAAGCACATGCCCCCAGAACACCCCCACATCTTTGGTGCATTACAAAGTGCAGGCGGGCCTGCTGGAAAAAAATTTTGGAGTGCGACTGTTCAAAAATTAAAAACAGCTTTTGGTGCACAGTACCAAAATTGGCGCAGCCCTTTTCATTTGCTCCTGTGTTTTTTTCCTTTTTTCTAATAACTGTGCCAACAATTGTTGCCTTCTCCCCAAACTGCTTGCCTATTGTCCTGTAGCCCATCCCAGTCTTGTGCAGGTCTACAATTTTGTCCCTGGTGTCCTTACACAGCTCTTTGGTTTTGGGTCCGGAAGAGTTGGAGTGTCATTGATTGATTTTGGGGACATGCTTTTTAACAGGTAATTAGTTCAAAAAAAAAACAGTCTGTAAAGGGCAGATTTCTTCTGGTTGTAGATGATCAAATACTTAATTTTGCAATAAAATGCTATTAATTTTTTTCCCAAAATCATACAATTGTTTTTAGGATTTTTTTAGATTCTGTCTCTCACAGTTGAAGTGTACCTACAATAAAAATTACAGACCTCTCCATTTTTTGTAGGTGGAAAAACTTGCAGAATCGGCAGTTAATCAAATATTTATTTTTTCCCACTGTATGTATTAAAGAATTGTACAATTTTTAATGCACTCACCAACATCTTAAAGAGGATGACCACTGGGGTGCTGAATATTGAAGCATCAAACATTTCATCAGTACCTTTATGAGTAGTGTTATTCATAGGGGCTGATATGGAAGATTAAATTTTTTGGCTGGTTTATTGGGGGGGGGCGAGCATAAAAAATTCGAGTTGGGAAACAAACCCAAAATTTGGGGGAAATTCAACCCAAAGGGCCGAGCCGAACGCCGAACTGAACGCCAAACTCAAAGGGAACGTCAATGGGAAATTATGTTCAGGTTAACTTTTATACTAACACAGGTGAGGAGAAGCCGCAATTACATTCCATAAAAGTAAAATGGATACGGAACAATTTTAGTGAAGAAAATTTTTGGCTCTAAGAGTCACAAAAAAAAATTCACGGGCTAAAAAATCATTCCCCTCTCAAGGGAAAATAAAAAAGAAAAGGACACAAGTGCATGTAGCAGCCTATGGGGTCCCTTTGACACATAAAAGACCCCCTTTTATTGGAAAATGACACTGGTAACTGGCAGGCCCCCCCGCATCACTTTTTTCACCAGGGTCCAAAAAACAGTCATAAAAGTTTCCAGCAAGAACATCCCAAGGGGGGAAAAAAGAGGTTAACTGCAGAGAAAAATTTATAGGGGGATGCAGTGGAAAAGCCGGACGCTGCCCCAGCCTTTTTTATTTAAACAATTTCAGGCCCCAGCAGCAAAAATCAAATGGGGCCCCCACCCTTTTAGTATTTTCCTATTTTTTAAAAATATCACGGGGCCCTTTTTTTGACAGGGACTACATGCCCATTGGGCACCCGTGTCACTTACCATGTCCATTCCAATCCCAAAAGGTTTTTTCTTATGTGTCAAAGGGGTTTTTTTCCATCCAGGATGCAGGGCCCGTACGGCGCCCCCGCCCAGGGGTGTCAACAGGGGCATTAGGGGGCATACCCCCTTCATTGGCCCTAACGAAAAGGAGCCCAAAAAATATGTTAAAAAATAGGAAGTAAAATGGGTGTGGCCCCCATTGATTTTGATGTAGGGGGGTCAAAAAGGGGTTAATAGAGATTACTGAAAACTGACTGATGACTGATTTTAATGTGACAAATGTGTATTTCACTTTTTTCAAGAAGATGTGCTCAGTTTACTATGGGTGAAAAATCCAACTGTGGCAAACAAAATCGTCAAGATCCACATTTTGTTTCTTTTTTGATAAATTCAAATGATTAAAATTTTCTCGGGGGAAAAGACAGATACGTTTGTCATTACAACCCCCCACTTGCTAAATGTTCGCTCCAAAAAACCTGCTGCCGGGGGGATAAAACTCTATGGTGTGCCGACCCAGCTCAGGTCATTCATCCATTTAGACACCCAGAATTGAAAGTCCAGATCAAGTTCAAAAAATTGGTTTTTGAGCCGCGGGTACCCAGGGACCAGCTTTTAAGGCGTCAGGCGTGTCCGAATGCTGCCCTGCCTTTCAGGGATTGGGGAGGTGGTAAAAACCCGTTAAAAAAGTTTTCTGGTGCGCTTCAAAGATGTTTCGAGTGGTCAAGAGCACGTCACAAAATTTCCGCATTCTACTGTCAAATTTTTGGGGGTTAAAGGGAAAATTCTCCTTTGATTTGTAACGTGGATCAAGGGGGGGGCCACCCCTAATCCTGTCTTTTTAATTTCCCTTTAGTGTGGGGCATGTTGCAGATAATGTACATTCAAACACCCATGTGGATCTGCCCCCGATCTCCCCCAAATTGGGGGCAAGGGGGGAAAAACCAAATCTTCCCCTTTTTTTCCTCCTCCTCCTGAAAACTGTCCAAACCTCTTACCACAAGGGGAACGGTACTGGGGGTCCCCCCCTCCTCACATCCCCTCCCCTTTCCCTTATGCTACCATCACAGAGGCCTGGCTACGCCAGTCCTCTCTTTTTACTAAGTGCCACCTGCCCACACGGGCCCGACCACTGCCTAAAAAGGGCCCCTACATTGGAAACGCGGGGTCTTCTAATCCTCTAAGATAAGGGGTCGGTCCGCCTCATCCCCCTCCATCACTGTCAGGGCCGCTGCCGCAAGAGTATACCGCTTGTTCCAGTAAAATATACTGCAAGCCATTTCCGACTGACCATTTTGGGTTTCTCTTTAAAACTGTCAAGGATGTTTTCAGAATCCTTCTCCTCCTCCCCTCTCTATGGCTCAACCAAACCCCCAAAGGCCGCACCACTGCTCTTGAGGCCCCTGCACACTTTATACTGCAAATGGTATTTCGCGATGCACAATCGCGGCATGTGAAGGTGGAATTTCCCGCGGTTCCCTTTACAATGAGATGGTTGACGGGGGGCCAAGATCCGGGTGCAATGCTGCCATCATCCAAACGGTGTGAACGCCGGAAGTGTAGCTAAGAAACCCCGAGCCCTTTCCCCAGCAGGGAGTCAAGACCCGGGTAGCACTGAAAATTTTTGCACAACCAAGTTATGACTTTGGGGCCAGACAAGGTGTCTAAGTCTACCGATCCTAAGGGGGGCAAAGATTTTCTCCCGTTTTCGCACACCACATTGCCGGCCCAGGTTCTTACACCCAGCCTTTTTTTGGTCGAGTGCGCAACCTCCACGCTCTTGACCTGTGTGTTGAGGTCCCAAAACAAATAATTTCAAACAGCCTGGTTTCTCTTTGGGATGATGCTAAGAAAAAGCCCAAGACCCATCACCAGAGGCCCTTCATCCACCAAACTCACCCATGACATCATGAGATGAACGTCTTACTAGCCATGTTCGTAGTGGATGGCTTTGGTGGACACAGATCAACCAATGCATGGAGATCTTTCTACAACCAGCTGGGGAAGGCCCCGGGTGGCTTTTCGGCAAAGAAATGCCCGCCGCATCTGATATTGGGGGGCCCTGACGTGGGGGGACCCACTGTTTCACAGGCGGGAAAAGGGAAAAATTTCCAATCCAACACCTGGCAATGCGACATTTAGACTTTTGGGTTTGGGGGGTTTTGGGGGAAAGTGTTTTTTTTATGCTCCCACACCCTGGTAAACAGAAGGGGTGCGCCGGGGCTGGCCACAACGGGGTGCAGGCAGACTGGTGGAAAAGGGGAAAAAAATGTAACTGTTTTGCTGGTGGGGGAAACGGGCCCAATGTCTGGACTCTGGTAGGCTTTCCAAGCTGCTCCCCGCACAAAGGGAGCAGAGACCGCTTGGGCTTGGGCTGTGGAGGAGGAGGAGGCGGGGAAAGGAAAACAATGGTTTTTAAAACCCCGGGCCTCTGTGGGCCTTTTTTCTCCAATGAACCCTTTTCCCAAAACAAATCATGTTTTACGGCATGTCCTGTTCAAAGCTGAGGGGTTAAATTCTTTTGATTTTTTCCTCTACGACGCATTGATGGCAAAACCGGCATATAAGTCGACGTGAAAACTAGGGTTGATAGAAAAAGCCCCAGGCTTCACAGGTCCTGGACCTCTTCAATGGTGAAAACCTAGTAGCAGTGTTCCCGCTGCCACCACTGACCATGGCTGGCAGATTAATGTCAGCAGACATGTGCGACCGCCCTCTCCCTTTCTGAAGCCGGACCCGCACTGGCACTATTCCATTATCCTCCTCCTCCACTGAAGATGCACTCGCCAGCTGCTGCTCAAAAGACCATGTTTGATCCGCAATGTCCTCATCATCACAGGTGACTTCCTCTTCCTGACAGTCTACATCCTCAAGCTGCGGGCTAGACGCTACAGGCACTGTGAGGCATTGCTGGCCACTTGGTATTTCTGCCGACGGACCAGCTTCCTTCTCCTCCTCTGAGGGCATCAGCGATTGGGCGTCACAGCAGACAAAATAATCCTCTTTGGCCTCTTGATCTTTTGAAATGCCTTCTGACCCTAACCGCATTGTGTCATCAAAGAGCTCTTCAGAATATGGATTATCTGGAGCGGTCTGTACATTGGGTGACATTTGGGTTGTGTTTGCTTCAGGTTGAACTGATGATGATGATGACGACATTTGTGACTCAGAGGACAAGGAGGTAAAACTGCTCGGTGCAGGTTTTTGTTAACCACTGAAGAACAGATTGCCGATGCTCTCCAGACTGAGATTCACAGGGTGCCGACCAAGTGATGACAGGCCTGACGGTCCTGCAACTGACGATGTGCTCGCTTGTGTGTTGTCCAGAGCATTGGAAGGAGTGACTTGTCTTGTACCTCTAGCTCCACGTCCTACGTCCCTCCTTGCTCGCTTACCACCTCTAGTTCGCTCCATATTCAAAAATATAAATATTAAAAAGGTCAAGATATGTTCACAGTCTCTTATTGAAGAACTGTACTCCAAAGACAGCAAATCAACAATGTTCTTAAATGCCTATACTTTGCAACTAGCAAATAGGATTATAAACAGAATTTTTTCTATGGAATATCTGTGAAATGGGGTCTTATGGAAGAACCCTGACAGCAAGACAGCAAATCAACAGTGTTCTTAAGTCCCTATACTTTGCAACTGGCAAAAAGGAGTAGAAATAGAATATTTTCTATGGAATATCTGTCAACGCTGTCTTATGGAAGAACCCTGGCAGCAACAGTGTGACACAGAAGTCTTCTTCAATCAAAACATTTAACTACAAGCAAATAGTATTAGAAAAAGATTTCTTTCTATGGAATATCTGCTAATGCTGTCTTATGGAAGAACCCTGGAAGCAACACTGCAACACTTGCATTTCTTTCCATGGCAGATTTGCTGATGGTGTCTTCTTCAGTGGCTGTATTTACTATTTTGCCATAGGCAAACTTAAACTCTATCAATTCTCAATCTATAAAGCACTAAAACTTAACTTTTATTACGTATAACACTTAACCTCGATACACACTCTTTAAAAACCTGATTTCTAACCTCTCAATTTATCCCTTTCTAATTGTGAAGGAATAACTCCTTTTCTATTATCAAGTCTGTTGGAACACCACCTATTAACAGGGGAACCTTATATATACAGTGATTTACTAACTCCAATATGGGATCCAAAACATCCTACTTGGGCAGTTATCCCTAATCCGATGGACATAAAACATACAAAGTTTCCTTGTGAGACCCTCTGCAGCGGGTAACACTGTAGAAAGAGGTGAGAAATCACAAATCATAAGGCCTGAAGCTTTATTAAAAGGAAGATGTATATTAGATACAGAGGAGAAGTGGTTTATGGGAAGAGACAAAGATAGCAGTGTACAGTATAATGGAGCACGTATTCCCAATGAATATGCATATTATACATAGAGGGGAAAAGGTTTATAGGAAGGGACAAAATTAGTAGTGTGCTGTTAAATATAATACTTATTCTGCTTAGTCTGTTATATGTGAGCTGCGCAGACGCAATAATGTGAGAGAAGTTGAACGGAAGTCCATCACAGTTAAGGCAGAAATGACCATTGGTACATGCGCGGGCGGCATGGTAATATAAGGGTGCAAGCCCGCTATGGAGATGGTGAATTTGAATGTTGTTTATAAGAACGCAGCAGCAGCAGTAAATAGTTTCAGCATGCATGCAGGAGAGTAAAAGGGGGAATGGGCATTGTTGAATCTCTGGTGGCCAATTGGTGAGCACCTGAATAGGGTGTATACTTAAGATGATATAAAAGGAAATGAGCAGGGCCACATGGGACCGGACCCTATCCCTGATGAAGCCATTTATTGGTGAAACATGTTGGGGAGGGTCAGGCATGACATTTTAATTGGGGATTTCTCACCTTTTTTCTACGTGGTTACCCGCTGCAGAGGGTCTCACAAGGAAACCTTATATTTTTATGTCCATCGGATTAGGATAACTGCCCAAGTAAAGGATTTTTGGATCCCTTAATTGGAGCTAGTAAATCACTGTATAAAATAAGGTTACCCTGTTAATAGGTGGTTGTTCCAACAGACTTCATAATATAAAAGGAGTTATTCCTTCATAATTAGAAAGGGATAAATTGAGAGGTTAGAAATCAGGTTTTTAAATAGTGTGTATCGAGGTTAAGTGTTATACATAATAAAAGTTAAGTTTCAGTGCTTTATAGATTGAGAACTGATAGAGTTTAAGTTTGCCTATGGAAAAATAGTAAATATAGTCAGTAAAAGTCACTCTTTGTTCTTTCTAGATTCCCATTCTTTTGGAGACTATTCTTCAGTGCCTGGACCCCCAAAACAGGAGAAATGAACTTTTGGGCACTCTGAAAAAAGATGGGAAAAATGCAGTCAGCTATACAAAACTATACACTATACCAAAGCTATACAAAACTCCATAACTCCCTAACTATTGATGTGTATTATTCCCTAAGCTACGCCCCCCCCCCCATTTTCCTTCCTCCGACTAATCTACCTAGCAGCTTTTCCTGTGTAAAATCGCTAGAAAATGGTGTTTCTGCCTGCTGGCAAACAAGCACACAGAGGTAGCAGTGTGTTCAGTACAGAGAGTAAGGTCGAAATGCCGTTCAATAGGAAATACAGTGACATACACATAAGATGGTCATGTGATTTTAGTAGCCAATAAGGTCCCTACACCCTCAGTGGTGACGTTTTTAACCCCCCTCTGTGCTCTGCACTGATTGGCTGGCCTTCAAAACTGGAGGAAGCAGATGAAAGTGAAAGTAAAAATGGCGAAAAAAGCATGTCCTGAACTTGAATTTTACCAAACTTTCGGTAAAAATTCGGTTCGGCTCGGGTTTGGAGAATACGTAAAATTTGGCTCGAACTAACCTTTTTCCAAACAGTTCGCTCAACGCTATTGGTGATGGCAGGAAAATCATACAGCCAGTCACCAGCCTTTTTCCAGAGAGGAAACAAAAGTGTATGTGAAACAATTTCTTGTCTGGAAAAAGACTGGTGATCATAGGCTACATTTGGAAAAGGCAGGACTGGCCAGGGCAGTTTCTTAGCTACATTGCTCTTACAGTGGGGAGAAAAAATTTCTCCCGCTCACCTTATGGTCAGTTAAGATTAAGTGTTTGTCAGATTTTCATGACGAGGAAATTGTGATGCGGAATTAGCATCTAAAATCCACACAGAAAGGTGCATGAATGTGATCTATTTCACACATTTCTTCACATGGATTAGTTGCATTTCAATGGGGCTATTCCACATAGGAAAACTCCATGTTGTCTGCAATGACATGTGGATTTCCCATTTAAATCAACGGGATGAAGACTACAATCATATTTGGACATGAAATCTGATACAAATTCTGCAGAGAATGCCATGTCCAAATCAGATGTGTGATGATTGGTCTCTCCTGAGCAGAAGGGGGAGACAGTTGTTGTGAAGCGTCGGCTCTAAGTATGGAGGAGCTTCGAGTCTGTGTTTCCAGATATACTCACAATAATTTCTTCTATGCTTACTATACAGCAGGGTAGTATAATCACTATTCTCATAGACAGTAGGTAAGTAAACTTCAGGGAACTAATCCTTAATGAGGTTCATCAGTATGCTGATCTTGTGTCCTGTCCCGTCCCGTTTATCACTTTGGTGGGCCCAGTGCAAAGGTTTCATGATTGGGGTGCCATTCCAAACATTGTTCAGTACATCATTACAATGAATTTGACATTCTGAAAACAATTATATCTATTTAGAGACAATTTTGTATACCTATTAATGGGAAAATAATGTCTCACATGGGCCGTTTTCTCTTACTTGAGGGGTTAACCTTCTCATTTCTTCTTCATACAGTCTAGACCGCCATGAAAATTTGTTTTTTCGTGTCCTTCCCACCTATTTCTCGTCTCCACAATAACATCATATTCTACTTTTTCTCTCATTGTTGTCTCTGCTGCTGTCCCATAACTGTAGCCGCTACACTTCAGATATAAATAAAAGTGCCCCCCAAAAATAACCCTTAACAGATAACTCCTTAAATTGTGCTCTAGACAATAACTGTCACGTTCGCGCTATCTGGCCCCGGTCGCCGGCCACGGCCGCTGCGTCCATAACTGTGGCTTGGCTTTCCTTTGTGTAAACATGGTTCTTAGTTCTGGATCTTTATTGATTTCTGGCCAACGCATTTGGCCAGGAATCTTCCAGCACTCTTAGGGGTTAATCTATTCTCTGGTGATTGATAGCTACTGCTCCCTATCCCTTCTGCTCTGCTTCCTCCCTTTCCCTACTTATAGCCACTGCTTCCTTCTTCCTGTGCCTGATATACTGATTACTCTTTGTCTCACGATTTGGTATCGCGCTGCCCGTCTTGTTATCGACTTGGACCGTCCGACTACGCCTTCGTGTTCTGTGTTTGTTTGTCTCTGTCTGTGTACACTTGGCTCAGTGCAGTTTCAGTCATCCGGTTGGGGCCGGCCTTTTAAGGAGTCGGGTTCCCCAAAAGGCAGGGACAGAGGCTGGGACTAGTGTCAGGGCCTCACTTGTCTGTGTCTTTGTGTGCGTCCCTGACTATCCCTGACAATAATAGTGCCTAAATAGTGCCCCATATGCGTGTCACACATAGACCACTGCTCTGGCCTCCTACTCAAATACACCACTACTCTGGATCCCTCCTCACATATAGATTTGTGCCATGGACCTTTCTCTGTCACATACAGAGCACTGCTGTAGCCCCCTCTGTGAAATTTTCAAAAAAACAGTTAACCCTATTCATGTATCATAACAACCCACATATAATCAGAAGTGCTTCTTAAAGCTCCTGGCAAAATTAAAAATCAACCACCATGTGCCACTGAATTCCACTAATATTGGGCTACTTTAGCCGCCAGAGCTCAAGTGCCTGCAACCTCTGCACCTTTGATAATTGTGCCATTCTGGCATGAAAAAGTATAAGAAAATTGTCTGTATGTAGTGTTTAGTTAAAATAAAGCCTATAGAACATAAGTAAATGGTATAAATCTGAAAAAGAAAGATAGAAGGCTATTTAAAACTTTTCTTGGATGAGCTTAATTATAAAGTGTGATTTATTTTACAGTCCTGCAGGTTTAGCTTTAAGAGATACTAATCTGTAATTCCAGTCTTTAAAACAGAAGATGGTCATGCTGTAAATTTCATATTTGATAGAAGTGGACTGTAATAAAGCAAATTTTATTAAGCATGCACTGTGATAAATGACAGCCATTAGAATCATTCCCAGAAATTGGCTGACACATACATATGAGGGGAAGGCCTAGTGTTGTTCCAGTGCTAAAACACTCCTTTCATCTGTAAAAACAAGATCTCTTTTTGTGGGGAGTTATTAATTTTAGTAAGCGGAGTCTGGAAATCTTAGAACTGCAAATATTTCGCTCAAAAAGGGCAAAGGACCATGTGTGCAAGCACTATATTTTCTACTCTTTATACATGTAGCAAAGGAATGTACATGTAAAGTCACACCATGGATAACTATGAGCATGTGTATTTATAGATCTTATAAATACAGTGGGTTGCAAAAGTATTCATAACCCTTGAACTGTTTCTCATTTTTTAAATGTTACAGCCACAAACTTAGGGCTTGTTCACACGGCGTTTTGGATCCTTGTTACGGATCCGTTATTTCGCCTTAAAACGCATCCGAAGCGGATCCGCAAAACCAGCATTGGAATATTTATTTTGGATCCGTTTCAAAGTTTTTCTGCTGCGTTTTATGCATCCCTTTTCCGGATAGTTTTTCCACAACAGAGATCTTTTCTCTCTCTCTCTTCTTCTCTCTCTCTCTCTCTCCCCCCCCCCCCCCCATTCATTATATGCCTGCCCCAGACCCTCCACTGTCACCCCCCCCGCTCACCTCCCCTCCCCCGCCGCCGCACAACCTCCGCGCCGACCTGGCTTGCCGCCTGAAGCCGCACCACCTCCCCTGCCGACCTGCGCTGCCCGCTGCCGCTCACCTGCCCCTGGCCACACACCTCCGCTGCCAACCTGCGCTGCCGCCGCCACTCACCTGCGCTGCCGCTCCCCCTCGCTCCCGCCGCTGCCGCCGCACACCTCTCCAGCGATTCCCCGTCCAGTCTCCCAGTGCGCTTTTCGCATCCGCTTTCAGGATGCAAAGCGCACTGATGCGTGCCCGGAGTGTGGAGCGCTTTTGGACAAGTGCCAAAAGCGGGACCCCTTTATCTCCTATGGGCTTTCCACTTGCGTAAACCGCAATAAGAATTGACATGTCAATTCTTAAAGCGGATACGAAAAGCGCAGTGCAGGAGAGCCCTCAAAAGCGCATCGCTGATCTCGGGGCCCGGGGGGGAAAAGCGATGCACTTTTTGCCATTCAACTCAATGTTAATCACAAATGACAATTGTTAGATCCGTTTTGCGGATCCATAAAACGGATCCGTAAAAGGGGATTCACAAAAACGCCGGTGGGAAAAAGCCCTTAAGAAAATGTATTTTTTGATATTTTAGTGGGGGAGCAACACAGACTAAAATTTTTGGAGTATAAGAAAATGATAAGTGCTTTTCCCCATATTTTTTGCAAGTTAAAAAACTGAAAATTGGCAGCTATTATTTAGGCCCATGTTCTCTGATATGGCCCAAAAAAAAATTAGCATTCCCTCATTAGTAACTGGGTACATCTGTTGTAATTTTTCTCGTATAACACAGCTGTTTGCGAAATCCCCAGATATTTGTTAGAAAAAAATTAATAATAAAAAAATCTTTAAAAACCAAGGAACACACCAACAGTCAGGGAAAAAGGGGGTTTTGGGCCAAAAGGTTTTGCAGCGTTAGGTTTCAAAAAAATAGCTCAAGCTCTAACATTAAGGAGCACGTTAAATATATCCCAAAATGGAATGGTATGGCACAACTGCTAACCTCCAAGACAAAGCCATCCACCAAAAACTGACACCCAAAAAGGAGAGCACAAATTAGAGAAGCAGCCAGAGGCCAGGGTCCCCTTGGAGGAGCACACAGATCAAACTCAGGGGGTTCCAGGGGACAACTATTTTTTTGGGTTCCAAAAAATCTGGCTTTATGGAAGAACAAGGAACATGGCAGAAAACCCATAAAAGTCCCATTTGCAGTTTGCAAAAACAAGTAGGTGACAAGCAAGCGTAGGAGAAAGGGTTTTTCTGGTCAGAATAGCCCCAAAAATTTGAATTTTTGGGTCCTAAATTCAAACCTAGGGCAAAAAGTATGAATGGGCGTTGACACGTTTCTAAATTGGAGAATGCGCCGAAGGAATGACCGTTTTTTGGGGGTTTCAAATACAGACGAAATTTTTTTTGGGCCCCAATTGACAATCTGGCTCCACACCTTTAAACCCCCGGTCGGTGTTCTAACTGTTCTGTGCCTGGATTTGGCATCAAAGAATCATACATATATCTAATCCTATGACTATGGTGCGATACACCCTTTGAATGCCCCTAATCGTTGGCGCACTAAAAAGTGTCTTACTAGAAAGTGGCGCATTACAAAGGCACTTATCTTGTCAAAGTTTGGAGTGAACCTGTTCATACATTTTTTTGGCTCAAAGTCCAACAGAAAACTGTTGCAGCCCCATTTATACATGTCGCCCTATGTGTGGAAGAAAGTCAACACTGCTCATCACCTTATACATACCATCCCCACCATAAGTATGGGGTGGCACAGGTGTTGCTTGCTTTATCACGGGACAGGAAGCTTTCCCTCAGTTGTCATGGAAGATGCATAGAGGTAAATACAGGGCAATCCTGGGAAAAAACACTTTTTAGGGCGAAAAAACTTGGGGATGGGGCGTAGTTCATTTTCCGCACAACTGTTTTTTTAGTTGTTGCCATGAGGCACCCTAGAGGATGTCTTAGGCACTTTATTAATTAGGGTTAGTCCTTAACATTGTCAGTCGGTCCCTGCCCACTAACCCAAAAAGTTGAATTTCATTGTAATAAAACCTTTAAAATATGAGACCCCTAAATCCACAGGAAAAAAACTATTGCTAATTTTTTTTCTTTAAACTGGGGGAACAATGAAAAAATAATAAAAAACAACAATTAACGACCCAAATTAGAGATACACTCACCGGCCACTTTTTTAGGTACAACGTCCAACGCTGTTAACACTTAATTTCAACAGCCCACATGGCGGCAACTCGGGGATTTAGGGATGTGACATGGCCCCAAAACAAATTTCCTTGCGTTCCAAAAACCGAGCTCAGTATGGGAAAAGGTATTTGGGCCTTTTTTAAGGGGGCTGGTTGTTGGTGCCAGAAGGGGAGGTCTTTTATTTTCAGAAACTGCTGACCCTGGGTTTTCACGCACAAAAACCCCTCTGGGTTTACAGAGATGGTCCGAAAAAAAAAAACACCCGTGGCGGAGTCCCTTGGGCGGAAATCCTTGTTGATGCCAAGGTCAAGGAGAATGGGCAGACTGGTTCGAGCTGATGAAAGGAACAGTGACCCAAATAGCCCCCGTTTCAACAAGTAGGCAAAAAATTTTTGAAGAAAAGTAACGGCGAACTTTGAGGGGAGATGGGCTACGCACAGAAAACCACACCGGGGCCCCCTTTCAGCTAAAACAGGAAAAGGGGTCCAAATTTGCCCAACCAAACGAAATTTTACATAAAGATTGGAAAAAAACTTTGCCTGGTCTGTGCTCGTTTTTTCTGCGACATTCGTAGGTAGGGTCAGAATTTGGCGTCAACAACTGAAAAACATGGACACCTGCTTGTATCACGGTTTTAGGCTGGGGGTGGTGGTGTCATGGTGTGGGGAAAATTTCTTGGCATCTTTGGGGCCCCTTGGTACCCAATTGAGAATCGTTGCAACACCTGGGGGGAAACTATCCCCCCCAAAAATTGAGGCAGTTCTGAAGGCAAAAGGGGTCCAAACCCCTTACTAATGGTGTACCTAATAAAATGGCCGGGGGGTAATCAAAACAGTACAGTCAATGTAATCCTTGAGGTGGGGAGGGCCCTTTTGAGCATTTTGCCAGCCTAGAACATAAGAAGTGTCACGTCACCTTATTTTCTTACTGGTAACTGCCTTCTGATTTAACCGGGTTTGGCCCAGAACCCTAACAAAAATGGCAACAACCTGCTGGTTTTTGACTTGTACTTGCTGTCTATTTTCTTGAGTGTCAGGATACTGTTAAGAGGAAAAAATCAGGGTTCTTGTTTTTTCCTCAAGTCTCCGATTTCTCTTAGGTTTATTCACATGGCTTAATTTGGGGACATTTCCCCTCCCTGTATTTTGCGGTGAAACTGGCTCAATAGGGGGCGAGATACCCCCCCATCTTTTTGGGTAAACCACAATTCTCTAAGAACTAGGGATTAGCCTCCTCTCCCCCTCACCAATCCCCCGCGGAGGGAGATAAGTGCATGTCAATTATAATTGTATTTTCATGGGGGCCGTCGGGATGCGGGGCCCCCCCCCCGCGGGTTTCCCCTTCAAAAAACCGGCGAAATTGCTGGCTTTTTATTATGCCTCAATTATGCCGTGTGAACTTAGCCTTATTTTCTCCCTTTCTTCTTTTTAAATTCATGCCGGGGGCCTGTTTCTGGAAAACCCTTTTCCTTTTGCCATTTTGTGTATTTGCTGCTTGGCTGCACCCATAGTTTTCTTTCCCTTTGGAGATTAACAATCTTTAAAAATTTTTTGCTAGCAGTTTGCCTATTTTTGATTCTTCTTTATTTATTTTAATTTTTCCCCACCAACTTGGGCTTCAAAGATATTAGCTTTGGTAAAAAAGCGTCTTTGTATGCCTACTCAAAGAGTCTCTGTGCGGGAATGCTGTCACCTTGGTGTGTTTCTGGATCAAGTAAAAAATTTCAGGGGTTGTATTAAAGCTACAGGCCCTGTTCTTGTAGGTAATCTGGTAGGATGCACTATGTTTCATTTCTAGCCTAATTTACCTTTAAACACCTTCAATAATTTACATACCATTTTTATTTTTTTGAGAACCAAATTGCACTCTGCTTTTGTTTGGGGCTTGTTAACTCTGGGGGAAAAACCCAAAAGACATAGGGGACATGATAATTTTTTTGCTTTAACGTCAAATTTTTTTTGCGGCATTGTAGTGTAAAGTGCCCTGAATTTTTAAAAGCACTTTTGTTTTAGTGCTTCTAACTCCAAAAAAAGTCAACTCAGGACGGTAAACCATTTTTAAATTTGTCTGCCTGTTCCAGCAAAGCGCCCCGTTTTGCCATCCCACATCTTACAAAAGTGTAAAAACATATGGTTGGGTGTGATCAAACCCCCCAGAACACACAACTCTTGGGCGCATTACAAAGTTTCCCCAGGCGCAATTTTTGAGTGCACCTAATTTTTTTTGGGGTGACTGATCATACATTAGAGGGAAAATCG
>JAODAL010043759.1:0-33554 GCA_025379985.1 Phyllomedusa bahiana
GAGGGCTGTTTTTCCTCAATTTGATATCCTCCGATCCTCAAACGCCCGTGGCAGGTTCGGGTCCTCAGGGGTCCTAGATCCACCTCAAGCAACGCCTCACGGTTGGACGCCAAAATGTCGGGGGTCGTTTACCAACATTGGGGGTTCACCCGTTTGCCCCGGTATTCCAAATTACGAGCGGAGGAACTTATATCGGCCGATAAGAAGAAACTGAGTCAGACACAGGGTTCTGGGTCAAATTTCGTTCATGTTCCAAGCACAACTGAACTCACAGAAACTTCACACACATTTTTGTATAAACTACAAACAAGATAAGCGCAGGCGCAGTAGAGAAGAGAGGAACGGATGTATGTCCATATTTAGGTAGCTTTTAAGTACAGTTCATTGGTCCACGCTGTCTCTGGGAAAAGTCTCATCCACAACTTCAGTGATTTTCCATTGTTTAAGCCTTTCTTCAGACAGAGAACTGATAAGCAGATGTTACATCCTTGGGAAGCCGATACCGGATGTCACGTCCTGCACTATGCCCATTTTAGCTGAGATGACCTTTAAGGAGCAAAAAACCTTCTTTATGTGCAAAATGTGGGAAATCATTTACAGAGAAATTAAGTTGGTTAATCATGAGAGAATACACACAGGAGAAAAACTTGGGATTTCACAGTTAATAAGCAAGTGCAGTATTAGTTCAAACCTCTTTACCTTCACAATGTCAGATTTCAAAAATAGAGCTGGGTCAGGAAGGCCAAAACAGGCTGGGTCCTTAAGGGGTTAACTGTCAAGATGATGGATGGAAGCCGTCCAACCTGCCTCACAAAGTAAGCAAAAGCATTCTGTAGATAAAAACTCCCCCCTCTGAGATAAACATGTAAACCAACAATTGTAAAATATTACAAAATACAAGAAATTAAAAATGTGCAAAATTGTAAACAGCCCTAAAAATGGGCTCAAGTCCTCCATACGACCGGAAGTGAAGGCAACAGTTAACCGCATAGAACAAGACTAACAGTTCTTCTCCAACCACCCCCTGCTCCTAAAAATGTATTTTAATATGAAACATAGAACCGGGTTGGAGCAGGACGAAAAAATAAAGCAAGGAAATCAGAGAGGGGAAGTGAAGAAAATGTGTACAGTGGTGATCACTTATCTCTCCCGGAATCCTCTGGAAGCTGCGCTTTGATGGAGGATTCATTCTGGTCAATCCACTGCATAGCGTCTCTTGGAGTTTCAAAGAAATGCGTAGAGTTTAACGCCACCACTCGGAGTCTGGCTGGGAATAGCATGGCGTATTGCACCCGAAGCGCCCGGAGCCGCCTCTTGACATCCTGGAACTGCGCTCTTCTTTTTTGAACCTCTGTAGAGAAATCCGGATAGAAGGAGATCCGACAGCCGTCCACCATGACGTCCTGCTGAAGGCGCGCTTTGCGCAGTATAGTGTCTCTATCTTTAAAGTGCAGCAGCTTAACCAGCACTGATCTAGGCGGGGCTCCTGGAGGTAATGGGCGCATTGGGACCCTGTGCGCCCTCTCAACTGCAAACAGAGAAGTAAAGGACCCTTTCCCAAAGATATTAGTGAGCCAGTTCAAAGAATCTGATGGGGGGGAGCCCTCTGTTTTTTCGGGCCTCCCCGAGGGCCAATTGTTTCTGCGGGAGGATTCCCAGTCACCCGTCTTGGCGAGTAGTGCCTTGATCACCTGAAATGCGACCCCCAGTCCCGCTGCAAGGAGTAAATTTGATCCTCCAAATCATTTTTTGGGTTTCCAGCTTTGACCCTCACATATTCTCATTCATGCCGCATGATGTTGATTCCTTTTTAAGCCACCAACTTGTGTAGTCAGGGTGGTAAAGCAGTATGCATTGGTGAACGCTTAAAGCAATCCCTCGGTAGGCTCCTCTGTATCTTGCGGCTTGAAAACAGGAGTGACCTGTGTATTTGTTTTGGGCTGGCTCTGTTGCATGCTGCGGCATTATCTCTTCCGGTGCTCTTTGTTTGTCGTCACAGCCATGTTTTGAAAATTTTCCCGCTCCTGCTTTTGCTTACTGGGGGGCTTGTGCCAGGGGAAGATGTGGAAGGGTTGGGGGCCACATTTTGGGGCTAATTTACCCCAGTGTCCCATGCTACCTCTGCTTGTTCCCTGCTGTTTTGCAGAGCCACGCTTTCCCCGGGCTTCTTGTTCAGCTCCACTCTCCACCTTCTGTGGCTCCTTGTTGCAGCGAGTCATCGCACCACAAGTCTGGAAAGTGACCAGAATACTCCAGTGAGTATGAGAGACAGCTCTGCTTGTTGTCCACGGAGTTTGTAAGTCCTATGCCTGCTCCAACACAGGATTTACAGGAGCAAGTGCTGGAGCTCCTCTTAGATGCTGCCGCTCAGCTTGCCAGTTAGGCTCCGCCCCCGGTGGCTCCATTGCTTGGCTCAAACTGAGTGCTTGGGAGAACAGAGTGTTAAGTTAAAAAACCGGAGTTAAAAACAGGAGAGAAAAACTGGTAAATAAACAAACCTCTTTTATTTAATACTTCAATCTAATTAACTTTTTTTTTCTCTCTTCATTGCTGTTGCACCGGGATAATGGGCAGCTTCACTGGCAATTTCCAGCAGTGCACAATCTGCCATATGTATGCACTACTGGAGAAATATTTCCAGGTTGAATACCGCTGTAGCAGATGTGAGCATGTTGCTACTCTGGTAGCTCTCATTTTAGACCTAGAGGAGCAAAATGCGACGCTGAGGGCGATTGACAATGAAGAGAAGAGTTTGCTTCTCTTGGAGCAAACAGTTAGTGGGCTAAATGCTGAGGGTGGAGTATTGGATCAGCAGGAGGAGCCGTGTAGCTGGGTTAATGTAGACAGGGGGAGTTCTAGGGGTACCAGAAAAAGGAAGGCCACTTCTCCTGAGATTCCTAGCAAAATTGCTAAGTTGGGTGATAATGCTGGGGAATCAGTCTCAGAAATGGCATCCCTAGTGGACACTGCTCTTCCTAGCAGCCAGAAGATTAGCCCAACTAGTAGTTGGGGGGGATGGGAATGCAGGTAAGAAAAGACAGTTAGTAGTTGTAGGGGATTCTGTAATCAGGTGTAACGGTCTGCGGTAGTGGATCTGCTGGACCACCGCAAGCGATGGTGGAAGCCCACACCAGGTAGCGGAATCTAAGTAAGTCCCGGTATTCACCAGAGCCCGCCGCAAAGCAGGGTGGACTTGCTGCAGCGGGAGTCTACCAGGTCGCTTCCACTGGCGGAACTTGCTTGTGGTGGCGGCCAAGGGTAGGCGAGGTACAGATTCGTCAGGCAGGCTCGGAGTCGGGGACAGGCAGGAAGGTCTGGGCAGGCGGCAGAAATTCGTGGTCGATAAACTTAGGCAAGAGGGTTCGGTACACGGTAATCAAGACAAGGTTTCTGGAACGCTTTCTCGACAGGCAATGGGCACTAAAGATCCGGCAGGGTCACCAGGAAGAGGCCGGCTTAAATAGGAGCAGCGTCCGGTAATGGCCAATGACCGGTGCATTGTCCCTTTAAATGTAACACTGCCGGCGTGCGCGCCCTAGGGAGCGAGGCCGCGCACGCCGCGGGACAGAGACGGACAGAGCGGGAGTGTGGCCGGGTAAGAGGACTTGGGCACCGGCGGGGGAGCGAGTGGACCCTCGAGCCGACGTGCGGGATAGGGCGCCGCACGGCAAAGGGGCAAGGATGCGACCGCGACCCGGGACGAGGCTTGCAGGGGCAATCTGACATCAGGAAGACAGAATAATTTGTCGCCAGGACCGCCTCAACTGAATGGTTTGCTGTCTCCATGGTGCTAGGGCTCGGCATGTGGTGGGCCCCGGGGGGGATAAATTACTGGGAGGGGCTGGCGATGACCCAGCTGTTGTGGTCCATGTTGGACCAATGACAGAATCACGGTAGGTGGAAGATCCTAAAGAATAATTTTAAAGAACTAGGCCCAAGCTGAAGGGAAGGCCTCCAAGGTTGTGTTCTCCGGAAAAACTGGCGGTGCCATGCGCTACTCAGGAAAGACAGCGGGAGCTCAGGGAGTTAATGTATGGCTGAAGTCTTGGTGTAGGACAGAAGGGTTTGGGGTTCTTAGAGCACTGCTGATTTTTCATGGGGTACAATCTGTTTTCCTAACAGATTTAATTGCACCAATGGAAGGGGGTCTGCTTGTGCTGGGGGAAAGAATTCTAGAAGGGGTGCGGTAGTAATTTACACAGGGATGAGAAGAGGACAAATAGAAAATGAAGGGGTAGATAGGTAGAGATTGGGCAGACTATAGCGCGGGTGCGAAGTGGAGTGGGGGAGGTGGATAGACCATGGATAAGGAATCCAAATGATTTCAAAACCAGCAATGAAGATATAGGATACCCCACAATTTCTCATGTAATCACAATGCCACTACTAACTGTGTAATCAATAATCACAGTGCTGTCCACCAAAGGTAAAGGTATAAAATACCAGACCATCAACTAGAAGGGTAATGAATATATACTTCCGTTCCGGCGAGCGCACATGAGCGGTCGCCACGGAGCTGAGGCTCCCGCTCCGTCCCGCTGACTCCGGCGTCCCCGCAACTAACAGCGGCAGCAACAGCGTCTCTATTAGGAGCTGTAAGAAATCTCCGTTACCGGCGCTCGGTTGCGGAGGAATTTTCACAGCAGGAGCCCGTCACAGAGGCGAACATCCAGCAGTGACTCGTGCGCTGCGTGCTAATCAAAATGGCGCCCGACCCGCCGCGCTCCACGAGGAGCGGCCGCGTCCTCCCACAGCCACAGACTCCACAATCGGTCAGAACAGCGGCGATGACCCAGCTGTTGTGGTCCATGTTGGAACCAATGACAGAATACACGGTAGGTGGAAGATCCTAAAGAATAATTTTAAAGAACTAGGCTCAAAACTGAAGGGAAGGACCTCCAAGGTTGTGTTCTCCGGAATACTGGCGGTGCCAAGCCTACTCAGGAAAGACAGCGGGAGCTCAAGGGAGTTAAATGTAGGCTGCAGTCATATGAGTAGGACAGAGGGGATTTGGGTATCTTGAGCACTGGGCTTGATTTTACATTTGGTACAATCTGTTTTCTACAGATTACTTGCACCTGAATGGAAGGGGGTCTGCTGTGCTGGGGGGAAAGAATTCTAGAAGGGGTGCGGTAGGTAGTGTTGAGCGATTGCGTTGGCTATCGAGATCGATCGATAGTCGATGTTTGGCCGCTATCATAAGTTTTTCGATAGTGGAGCTTCGTTATTATGAGCGATTACCATTTAAAGTCATGGGAGAGCAACAACACCTTCATATTACACCCAAACAAGGCTGGAGGAAGCCTGAAATTAACATCCACACCAGTCAAATGGATACTGCTACAGCTTAGGCAACACACTTATGGTTAAAAAAGGTCACAGAAAAAAAGTCACAGAACATTCACTACCCTTTTGTACTCACAGCCCAGAACCCTTAAACCTGCATCACCCACAAATTAAAAGCGCCGAAGGCAGTATGAATTTGAACCAATCCTCTTACCGTGAACTGGACATTGCATAACCCTGTCCTGGAACGCAGCATGAGCCCCAAACCTGCATGACCCCCACTTTTAAAAATGCCGCAAAAAGGAGTCTTTCAACCACCATATTTAGTTGAACTGGACACTACCTATATCTGTCCCTGTACCGCAGAATGACCATTAAACCTGTCTGACCCACAGTTTAAAAAGTGCCCGGAAAAAGGAGTCTTTCAACACCATTTTAGTTTCCACTGGACATGACTATACCTGTCCTGGGCCACAGCCATGAGCCCCAAACCTGCATGACCCCCCACATTTAAAAAGTGCCGGAGAAAGGAGATTCAACCACATTTAGTTTCACTGGACATTGACTATACCTTCCTGGCCACAGCATGAGCCCCAAACCTGCATGACCCCCACATTTAAAAAGTGCTGGAAAAAGGAGTCTTTCAACCCAACAGTTTATTTCACTGGACATTGACTATACCTGTCCCCTGGGCCACAGCATGAGCCCCAAACGCATGACCCCCACATTTTAAAAAGTGCCGGAAAAGGAGAGCTTTCAACCACATTTTAGTTTCACGGACATGAACTATACCTGTCCTGTGCCACAGCATGAGCCCCAAACCTGCATGACCCCCACATTTAAAAAAGTGCCGAAAAAGGAGTCTTTCAACCACCATTTTAGTTATCACTGGACATGACTATACTGACCTGGGCCCACAGCATGAGCCCCAAACCTGCATACCCCACAATTAAAAAGTGCTGGAAAAAGGAGTCCTTACAACCACCATTTTTAGTTTCACTGGACTTTGACTATACCTGCCTGGGCAGACATGAGCCCCAAACCTGCATGACCCCCACATTTAAAAAGTGCCGAAAAAGGAGTCTTTCAACCACCAATTTAGTTTCACTGGACATTGACTATACTGTCCTGGGGCCACAGCATGACCCCAAACCTTGCATACCCCCACATTTAAAAAAAGTGCTGGAAAAAGGAGTCTTTTCAACCCCCATTTTAGTTTCACTGGACCATGACTATACCTGTCCTCGGCCACAGCATGAGCCCCTAAACCTGCATGACCCCCACATTTAAAAAAGTGCCGGAAAAGGAGTCTTTTCAAACCACCATTTTTAGTTGAACTGGACATTGACTATACCTGTCCTGGGTCCTCAGCATGGACCTAGGGCCGGAGTTACAGTGGGTGCGGTGAAAGCCCCAGGCTGGCGTCCGTCATCTATTAACACGCAGGTAAAATGCCCTGATACGAGCAACGAAAACTGTCGTGCCTGAAGCAAGTGCGGGAAAACGGAAGTGTGAGATCTCCACCTTCCTCCTGTAAACAGTCAATACCTGGGTAGCGCTTGCCCCCTCCGTATGATGTGGACCAATTGGCTTCACTGGAAATACTGGTGTTAACCGCTCATGTTTACACCCAGGTGCCCTTTATCTTTGGCATTCTGTTTTCTCATTTTACTCAACGTGCTGGAGGAAATGGTCTCTGTACTTTGTTCTCTGTCTGTGCTCCATACTCCATGTTCTCTGAATAACCTACATCTGGTCAAGTTTTCCTGTACCTCCCTTGTACAATTCAGAGGAATTTTTTTAACAGCTATTTTGTACATGCAAGTTTTTTAGTACTTTAATTCTAGAAAACACATTTTTAAAATAGGATGGAATCCCACCATGTCTTTGTTTCTCTTTTTTTCATTGTATTAAATGGGTTGTCTCAATACAGGGATTGATAGCTATGTTAAAGATCTTGCAAAAACAAGTCATTTTGCAATATGTGTCCATTAACAGTGTCCTACCTATTCCTGTTTCTGACAGCACCATCACCCTTGAGCCACTCTTGACAATTGTGAAGAACAAATGTCTGTTAGAAACAACATTTTTTAGAATAGGACCTGTAGTATAGCTGCATGTCACAGCAAAATGCCCCCCAAAAATTCAAAGCATGACCCTTGAGCCACTTTGGTCAATTGTGAAGAACAAATGTCTGTTAGAAACAACATTTTTTAGAATAGGACCTGTAGTATAGCTGCATGTCACAGCAAAATGCCCCAAAAATTCAAAGCATGACCCTTGAGCCACTTTGGTCAATTGTGAAGAACAAATGTCTGTTAGAAACAACATTTTTAGAATAGGACCTGTAGTATAGCTGCTTGTCACAGCAAAATGCCCCCAAAAATTCAAAGCATGACCCTTGAGCCACTTTGGTCAATTGTGAAGAACAAATGTCTGTTAGAAACAACATTTTTTAAATAGGACCTGTATATTGCTGCATTCAGCAAAATGACCCCAAAAATTCAAAATGACTTCTCAGCCACTTTAAAAATTGTGAGAGAGAAATGACTTTAGAACACATTTCTTTCTAAAGGACCAGTATAATGCTGTATCTCACAGCAACATGACCCAAAAATTAAACATGACTTTAGCCACTTTAAAATTGTGAGGGAGAAATGTCACTTAGAAACACATTTTCTTTCCAAAGTGACCAGTATATTGCTGTATCTCACAGCAGCATGACCCAAAAAATTATAAAAATGACTTCTCAGCCACTCTTAAGATAAAGTGAGTAAATGGAATACGGTGTTGTCATGAAACCTTGCTGTCTTTTACAGTCTCCTCACAGCAAAACCATCAAAATGAACTGTTGGGAAAAGAGAATAAAAATTGCAGTAAGAAATGATCATTTTAAAAAAAAGTTTTCAAGAGGACCATTTCTGTTTGAAAAGGAATGTGAAGTAGACCGGCAACTAATCGGTGACCTCGGCAATTGGGGCCACAACATCATCAGAGATCCATGCCTGATTCATCTTGATGAAAGTCAAACGATCCACATTATCTGTGGAAAGCCGATGCGTTTGTCTGTAATGACTCCTCCAGCTGTGCTGAAGGTCCGCTCAGATAAGACGCTGGCTGCTGGGCAGGACAACACCTCTATGGCGTGACGAGCCAGCTCGGGCCATTCGTCCATTTTGGATACCCAGAAGTCTATTGGGTCCGGAACACATGCAAAAACATCGGTGTTGAGACGCAGATAGTCGTGCACCATGATCTTAAGCTGATCTCTGTGTGTTGGATGTGTGCCCTGCATTGCATGCGTTGGTGAGGTGGTAAACAAAGATTGCCAGAGGTTCACCCATTAGGCTTCTGCCACCTTGCCTGCTGCTGCCGCTACGCCTACTTGGCACTCTACTGCTGTCACGTCGCTGATGTTGTTCCACCTGGACATTTGGGGAACGTGAAGCAGACGCAACAGATGTCTCCAGTTGATCAATCAGCAAGGTCTCCATTTCCTGAATTTTACTCTCTATTTGGGTGGGTGGAAGGAAAGTGCTGATTTTTGTTTTGTACCGGGGATCCAGGAGGGTGGCCACCCAGTAACTGTTGTTCATTTTGATGGCCTTAAAGCGAGGATCATGTTGGAGGAAATGGAGCATCCAAGCACTCATGTGAGAGATGGAGCCTTGATTTCCCAAGCCTCTGGGTCGAGGGGCACTAGCAAACTGATCTTCCTCATCTTCCTCCTCCGCCTCAAATTCGCGCCAACCTCTTTCCAAGGCAGGGACGTCGGTAACATCGGTGTCTAGAAATACCTCCTCCTCCTCCTCCTCCTCCGCTGCCTCCGGCACAGCTTCAACACAGCCCTGGCTTGCCTGAGATGATGCACCCTGAGAGCTGATGCGCCACCTTGCACTAGCTCTGGACCCCGAACCACTGCCTAATGAAGACCGATGAAATTGTGAAACTGTCGGGCCTTGTGGATTTGACGGAGAGAAAGGCTCCGTGTCCGCATCTGTGTCCGTCTCCTCCTCCGTCGCTGGCGGGACCTGTTGTTTCAGAGTGTCCAACGATCGTTCCAGAACTAAGATCACCACAATGCTCATGCTGACAAGGGCATTGTCCGCACTGACCATTTTGGTGGCTTCTTCAAAACTGGCAAGGATGGTGCAGAGCTCTTTCACCTGCCTCCACTCTCGGTGGTTCAACACCCCGAGGTCCGTACCGCTGCTTGTCAGGCCATGTGTCACTTCGTACTGCGTAATGGCATTGCGCTGCTGCCACAATCGCTGGAGCATGTGGAGGGTGGAATTCCAGCGTGTTGCCCCGTCAACAATGAGACGGTTGACGGGGAGGCCGAGCTGACGCTGCAACGCAGCCAGGCGGGACGAAGCAGGTGCGAACGGCGGAAGTGCGAACTCAGACCTCGAGCCTTCTTCAGCAGGCAGTCCAGACCCGGGTAGCTCTTTAGAAATTTCTGGACGACAAGGTTCATGACATGTGCCAGGCAAGGGATGTGCTCCAGCCTACCGATCTTAAGGGCGGCCAGCAGATTTCGCCCGTTATCGCACACCACCTTGCCTGGCACAAGGTTCTTGTCACCCATGCCCCATCCTCGGACTCCGTTGCATAGAGCCGACCACTAGCTCCTGACCTGTGTGTGGACGGTCTACCAAGGCAGATTAATTATCAACAACGGCCTGGAGTCTCTGGGCACGTGATGCTCACACCAGAGGACCTTGGGGAAAGAGCCCTGCACCATCCCACGCGGTTTTGAAGAGCGTGCGCCGAGCCTGAGAGCCACCTCACCCACAGAAGACAACCAACCCAGCTCACCCAGTGAGCTGACCACAGATATATAGCGGCCTTGGCGTCGCTTACTAGTCCATGTGTCTGTGGTGAGATGGAACATTCCCCGTTACACAGATGCAGACAACTGCGCTGAAATTTTTATGACACGTGGCTGGCCAGGCAGGGACGGGGCTTTTCTGGCAAAGAAATGCCTGCTCGGCATCTGGTATAGGGGCAAGGCGAGGGCCATGACGAGGCGGAACCCATCTGTTCCACCAGACGGAAAGGCAACATTACCAAGGCCAAAGCTGCAATGCCGACATTCAGCTATTGGCTTTGGGATGGTTTGGGTTAAAGTTTTTCTTCTGTTCCCAAACCTGGAAGACAGAAGCTGGCTGCTAGACAGGCCGCTGTAACGGCGTGCATGGTCGTCAAACTGGCCCCCCCCCCCCCCGGGAAAGAGAAGGGTAGGATGGGTCTCTGGTGTGCTGGTGTACTCGGGCGACGGTGAGGCTGAAGCGGAGGCTGATCCCCCTGATCATGACTCTGAGAGACATGGGCACTGAGGAACGCTGGTGGTGGCAGGAGGAGGAGGCAGGCGGAGACAGAGGGTGTGACAGTGTTGGAGGCCCGGACGTCGTTCTGGCTTTTTTGGCAAAGTGTCCTCCATTCAACTCATTCAATCCGCTGCATGTGACTAGACATGTAGGTGGTGGTAAACAATTAAGGTTCTTCGCCTCCTACTTAAGCGTTTACGTCAAAGGCGCATATACACTCGCTGGGTGAATCCGAGGCTTGCTCAAAGAAGGCCCAGGCTTGAGAGGTTCCAGGACCTTTTGACGGCGTATAAGCGAGGAGCGGGGTTTGCGCTGACCGTGCTGGTCGGAATCATATCAGCGGATTCTGCGAAACCGCCCCTCTCTCCCATTTTGTTGCGGGACCACCGTATTGACACTGACCCCCATCGTCTTCCCCTCGTCCACTGAATGAAGCGCTCGCAACAAATTCTGGGAAAAAGACCCAGGATGGATCCGCAAATGTCCGTCATCATCATCATCATCAACACAGGTGACTTGGTCTCCCCTGACTTTCTGCATCCAGAAGCTGCGGGCTACAATCAAGGGGCACTGAAGGCGTTGCGAACCGCCCGTGATTTTTTGCGATTGACCAGGCTTCCTTCACCTCCTCTGATGGCATCCAGTAACTGGGCGTCATAGCAGACTAAATCAACCTCTTGATCTTTTAAACATTCCTTCTGACGGCCCAACCTCATTTTGGGCATCAAAGAGGTCTTCAGACAATGGATTAATCCCATGGGGTACCCGATTGACATTTGGCAGCTCATGTTGGACGGATGCTGATGAGCTTGATTACGACATTTGGTGGCCGTGACTGGTAGGACCGAGGTGAGGTAAAGACTGCTAGATGCAGGTTGCATTAACCACTGAAGTGACCAGATTGGCGACGATGTTCGTTAACTTAGAATTCACAGGGCCCTGGACCCACGATGACAGGCCTGAGGGACCCTGCAACAGACATCCCTTGCATGCGTGTTGTAGCCAGCACCTGGAAGGAGCACTTCTCCTCGTACGTCTACCTCCATGTGCTACCCCCCTCGTTGCTCGCTTACCACCTGCATTCGCTCCATGTCCATAAATATAAAAAATTTGAGAAGGTATGGGAATAGTTTTGAAAGTCTCCTTATTAAAAGACGGCAAATCACAGCTATTCTCAAATCCCCTCTAATTCAAAACAAAATGCAGTGATTCAAAATTTAACTGCAAGGTGTCTATCACCAAATCTGGACAGGGCAAAAGTCCAAAAAACACGTACTGTTATGTTTTGGTATAATACATGGTATTTTTGCACCTTTCAATTCACCCTGTGGGAATATAGCATTGCTTGTTTTTAAGATTTACGTATATCTGCGTTCGCATGAACAGTACTGGGTGCGCAAAAAGTACCAAAAAAACACGTAACTGTTATGTTTATGTATATAATAAACGGTATTTTTCTGCACCCTTTCAATTCACCCGTGTGAATATAGAATAGCTGTTTTAAGATTTACTTAGATGGCTGGCGTCAATGAACAGTAGCTGGGTCGCAAAGTCAAAAAACACGTAACTGTTATGTTTGATATAATAAACCTATTTTATGCACCTTTCAATTCACCTGTGGTGAATATAGAATTGCTGTTTAAGATTTACGTAGATGCACTCGTCAATGAACAGTACAGGGTGCGCAAAATCAAAAACACGTAACTGTTATATTTTTTGATAATAATAAACGGATATTTTTTGCATCTCTATCTCTCCTTTCAATTCACCTGAGGTGAAATATAGAGATTGCTGTTTTAAGATTTTACGTAGATGCTGCGTCAATGAACATACTGGGTGCGCAAAAAGTCAAAAAACACGTACCTGTTATGTATTTGATATAATAAAGGTATTTTTTGCACCTTTCAATCATCCTGTGGTGAAAATAGAATTGCTGTTTAAGATTTACGTAGAGCGCGTCAATGAACAGTACTGGTGCGCAAAAGTCAAAAACACGTAACTGTTATTTTTTGATATAATAACGTACTTTTTGCACCTTTCAATTCACCAGTGTGATTATAGAATTGCTGTTTTAAGATTTTACGTAGATGCTACATGCGTCAATGAACATACTGGGTGCGCAAAAGTCCCAAAAAACACGTAACAGTTATGTTTTGATATAATAAATGGTATTTTTTTTTTCACCTTCAATTCACCTGTGGTTAATATAGATTTGCTGTTTTAATAGATTTTACCGTAGATGCTGCGTCAAAGAACAGTACTGGGTGCGCACAAGTTCAAAAAAAAACACGAAACTGTTATGTTTTTGAATATAATAAACTGTATTTTTGCATCCAATCAATTCACTCTGTGGTGAATATTAGAATTGCTGTTTTAAGATTACTAAGATGCTGGCGTCAATGAACAATGCTGTGTGCAAAAGTCAAAAAACACTGTAACTTTTTAATGTTTTTGATATAATAAAAACGGTATTTTTTGCCCTTTACAAATTCACACAGGTGAATATAAATTGGCTGTTTTAAGATATACGTTAGATGCTGCGTCAATGAACAAGTACTGGGTGCGCAAAGTCAAAAAAAACACCGTAACTGTAATGTTTAGATATAATAAAGGTATTTTTTGCACCTTCAATTCACCTGTGTGAATATATAATTGGGCTGTTTTAAAGATTCTTACGTAGATGCTGGCCGTCAATGACATACTGGGTGCGCAAAAGTCAAAAACAACGTAACCTGTAAATGTATTGATAAAATAAACGGTATTTTTTTCACCTTTCAATTCACCTGTGGTGAATATGGCATTGCTGTTTTAAAGATTTACGTAGATGCTGCGTCAATGAACAGTACTGGGTGCTCATAAGTCAAAAAACACGGTTAACGTTATGTTTTGATAAAATAAAATGGTAATTTTTGCACCTTCAATCACCTGTGGTGAATATAGAATTGCTGTTTTAATATTTACGTAGATGCTGCGGCAATGAACAGTACAGGGTGCGCAAAAGTCAAAAAACACGTAACCTGTGATGTTTCGTTACGATACACTGTATTTTTGGCAACAAACAACCAGTGCTTAACTACAAATTGCTGGATTGTAATTTTAAAAGTGCAAGGTGGATATATCAACAGTCACAAAAATTAAAATGAACACCTATCAAATGTATACAGAAAAAAGTGGAGTATGCAGCTAACAAAGAGACCTGCAGTTTACAAGAACAATGATGTTAATCCAATATAAGTCTCAGAGGCTGCCCAATATCCAGGAAAATTCAATAGCAACTGTTAATAATAAAGATATTCTACTACAATGTCTACACTAAGTCTTGGTGAACTTTATATCCAATGTTCTTTATAGAATAGAGCTAGTCTGTGTCGACCCGCGGGCCCCCCCCCCCCCCCTCCGCACCACCCGCCGAGAAATTTAACAGTCGGTAAGATGCTGCATTAATAAAATTCTCTAGCTAACTACATAAAATTCTTCAATCTCTAATCTAACTAAATTGGAACGATCACCAGCTAATAAGAAGAGTTTTCTCTTGTGCAGAAATATGACTAATTTCGCTGAGCTGTTGGCCACATACAGACGCAAGGTCCCTTTCCCTATGAGACGCTGAGAGACACTGAGGCTGAAACAGGAAACGCTGTTCTATGTACAAACGTAGGTCATGTGATTTTTCCAGCCAATCGCAACCATACACATCCCATCATGACGTTGCACACACATGTCACGCGTCACCCTGTCTATTTCTGTAATCTGATTTGCTGGCCGACAAAATATACAGGAAGCGCCGAAAAAGGCCGCGAATCTTGAATAGAAGAATGCTCAGATTAACGCTTAATAATCGCATATCTGGAAAAATTCGATCACCATAAACACCCTTGCCGATTTCAACTTTGTCGATAAAAATCGCTCAACACTAGTATTTACTAAAAAAAATGCATGCCAGTAGAGCTAATAGGTAATGTAAAATACTTTAAAAAAGTTAAGGATATTTAGCTTTTGGTTGAAATTTCAGGATCAACATAAAATTTCTTGATATTTTTTTTTAATTAACTAAATGAGACCATCTCTTCATTTCTAAATGCACATGTCCAACTGTTCAGTGTTTCAATACTTTTTGCACAACTTGCTTATCCCTAACAAAAGAGCTACATGGCGAATCCCCAACAGATGTTTGATCCTTGAATCACCCAATAAATTTAGGGGATCAATTTGAATTGGGATTAAACAGTCCTCCTCATCTTGCTGTCCCCATTTTACACCATGAGACCGAGACAACACCTTACAATTGATCAACAGTACCTTGACATTGGGAGGCTTCAAGCAGGATGCTCTCAGATGGAAGTGGCCACTGAGCTTAGAGTGTCATAGAATATCATCAGCAGGTTGCAACAGAGAGACTGGAAGAGTCACAGAAAGGCAAAGAAGTGGCTGTCCTTTGGCTACACACTGATGACTGCTTTATTGTAAACAATGCCCTATGGTGAGAGGCAACCAAGTGTCACATCAGACCACGGTAACTGTTTACCATTTCATGAAGCACTTCTGTCATCCTTTGAATGACCATTTATAAACATTTTTCCATGCCCAAATAAATATTTTCACAGAAAAGATGAATACAAAAGAGAAGGATGCCAGAATCTGCATCATAGCATCCTAGTACATGAGATTGTTCTTACTAGATTTTCCCTTTAAATAGATTTTGACAGAAATCTCAGTTTTGTTACTTAAACGATTGAATATGAATTTATGTAATCCCAGGACACGTTGCTCCTGGCTATGAGCATTGAAGCATTTCTGCAACATGCAAGCCATTATCCTGTGGCTGTGCTCTATAGTGCATTGTATGTGATTTCAATGGATTCATAATAAGGAAGAAACAAGGCTTTATCCCATCAGTCCTTTTCTCTTTCTTTAAATCCCTCTTGCTCTGTCCTTAGCTAAGTGACTTTTCAGCCTTGAGCTCATTGCTGCGTCAAAATGCCTAAAAAAACAAGGATTCTAGGGGTTCTCTGCTTTGGATAATTCCTGCTTAGGTTGATCACAAAGTAACCCCCAGCTGAGACAACCAGCAAATAACCATGATCTGTGGCTAAATCTGGCAATAAGTGTACATTTTTTTCTGTAGTGCAGCCACAGGAGAAATTAGGAATAGCACTGAGGCCATTTAATCCCTTAATGACCTGAAAGGCCTTAACGGGATTGTTCAGTTGAATAAAATCATAGTTAAATGGGGCAAAGGGTGGGGTAAAATAAAAAATACTTTTACTGATACTTTCTTTTCGGCACCTCACCGCTGCAGTTCTGAGGCTCCCCGGGATTGGTTCTATAGTAAGCCTTTCCTATGTGTTGAAACAGGAACAAGAAATTAAGAGGAGCAGATCCCAGAAAGCTTCAGAGCTGCAGCACTGGGGGACCAGGAGGTAAGTATCTCTTTTTTTTTTTTTTTCTATTTTTCACCATCCTGGTCCCTTTTAACTATAATTTTTGTTCATCTGGACAACACCTTTAAGGATCATCTAAATGTTTCAGTTTTTGCCTCTCTGTAGTTACAATTTAATTTTTTTTTTTTTTTTTTTATTTTAAACGCAACTGTATGAGGCCTTGTATTATGCAGGAGAAGTTCTATTTTTTGTGTAGTTTAAGGATACATATGCATTTTTCTGTATTGTGTTGTGAATATAGAAAAGAGGTTTTCTACATTTTTTATATATATCATTCACAATTCTCAATAAGTGACTAGCTTAATTAATTATACAGGTTATTACAATCTAAAATGTGTAAGGTTTTTTATGTAATGTATGTACAATATATGTTTTTTATATTAAATATTTATATTTATTATTAATTTATCTGCAGACTTACCATATTTATATTGCTAACTTTATTTTAAAAATCCCACAGAAATATTAACTATTTTAAAGCTTTTTTTTTTTTACACTTAAAATATATTAGCATCCTCCAGTATGAGAATACATTACTTTCTGTGTCACTATGACACAGGCTGCTGCTGGGGCATCACACAATGTGCCCTAATAGCAGACTTACAGGCCATAATAGGTCCTTTTTGATTATGTCATGGTCTCAAACCACGGCAGTTAGAGAATTAAAGGGCAGAAATCGTAGGCTTCCTGCAATCCCTGCCATAGTCAGAGGCTGCTCTAGGAATGGAGCTGTTACATTTCAGTTCCTCCAGCCGTTGTGGCGTTGGCAGCCGCAACCCCCATCCCCAACAATTACTGAGGCAACAAAGACTAAAGGTGTTAAATTATTTTGCTGTTTATGTAATACCAGACAGGACAGGTCCTTAAAGGGAATGTGTTATCAAAAATGACTTATTGTTTAACTCACGTTTTTATGTTAAACACATTTTTTAAGAATTTTTGGTTATATTTATTTTTAATCTTCCATATCACTTTCAATATTTTTTAATAATTCTTAAGTCCTGCAGTTTTCACTTTGGCCACTAAGCCTAATAACAGTCTGACACTTCCTGCCCTATAGATAAAGATTCTCAGTTGTCTGCTCATTATTAACCCAAGCAGGGTCAAACTGAAAGGAGACACCAGTGTGAATAGATAACACAGAATCCACCAGTCACAAGAGGAGATAGTCACAGTTCTCAGCCCCCTCCTCCCTGCAGAGTGATTTCTTCCTAGGTCACACAGCATGACTTGAAAACTGTCCTATAGAAGTCTATGGGACAGAAACAGTCTTATGGTTCCTATGTGCATGAAGCTGCTGTAAAGCATCTCTCTGACTGCTGTTAAGGCAGTGCAAACAAGGCCTAGTGGCCAAAGTGATAACTGCAAAACTTAAGAATTATTAAAAAATATTGAAAGTGATATGAAAAAATTAAAAAAGAAATATAACCAAAAATTCTTAAAAAAAGTGTTTAACATAAAAACTTGACTTAAACAATAATACATTTTTGATGACACATTCCCTTTAAATTTATATATCCTGTTACCAGGATGTTCTAGATTGTTCATTCAGCTATAAAAGGCTGAATATTGTCAGACAGGAGAGGCTATGTGTAACTTCTGCTGCTATCACTTATCAGCTATAATGAAGCAGCTGTTATTAAGCCTCGCAGAACACATGTTTCTTACTATAGTCTACACTTAGGAGATAAATTTGCTGACACTCTTTGATGCTGGCTGTAGACAAATAATTGCCCCATGTGCTATATGAGTAGTTTCTCAATAACCATAAAATTGTGACAGAAAAAAATCCAATTACGTTTCATTACTTCTAAAATTAAGTTTTATTGTCACGTTCCTATTACGAGTGCTTCCACCTCTGTCCTATGTTTGTGATAAATGCAACAGTGTAAAATTTAGATTTGTTACTGATCCAGTCAGCTGTGGTTCTTCATTTTGTTGTTTCCACCTGCGGATGTTAACATATTTACATATTTCATATTGTCATATATCATTGTCATACCAACTTCTGAAATTGTCTTTCATGAGATCTACATGCCGCCAAAGGTTTTGTTACAAGCCACACCCTCATCTGCAGACCACACCCTCTTCTGCAGTCCATGCCTTTTTTTAAGACCCCCTCATAATAGCCACAAACGATAATTGCCACTTTAAAAAAGTGGACTTTTTTTTTAACTGCCGGGATCAGAGCTAGATCTGATCCCGGCCATTGATTTGGGAGCCCGACTGTGCCTTACAGCCAGTTCCCATTGTGGATGGTGCTTTCACAGCTTCTGACTTTGCACCTTCTGGGTGCTGTACATATACTTGCAAAGTCTTCCAGGGGTCCAGATGGGTGTCAAGGACTCTCGTGGACTTTCTAAGAGAGTTGGCGAGTATAGATTTTGTAGACATCTCTGGGCCCATGTACAGTATCTCAAAAAAGTGACTACACCCCTCACATTTTTTGTAAACATTGTATTATATCTTCTCATGGGATATATCTTTTCATTGAAGCTATGACTCTTTGATACATTCTAAAGTAGTCAGTGCACAGCTTGTATAACAGTGTAAATTTAGTGTGCCCTCAAAATAACTCAACACGCAGCCATCAATGTCTAAACTGCTGGCAACAAAAGTAAGTACACCCCTAAGTGAAACTGGACAAATTGTGTCCAAAGTGTCAATATTTTGTGTGGCCAGCATTATTTTTCAGCACAGGACATGATTCCAGTAATCCATGTCCTTAGTCTGCTTGTCTTCAGCAAACTGTTTACGGGTTTTCTTGTGCATTATTTTCAGAAGAGGCTTCCTTATGAAATGACGGTGAGTGGTTAAGCAGAGAAGGTAGCTTTTTCTGTCATCATAATTACCCCCCCTCCACAACATGATCATATGGTGTTGAGTGGTCAACCTGACATTAAGGGGGAACAGCTACATTTATAGGAAATGTTTATTATAGTGGAAGCCAAGAGTTTTATAAACGTTTTTTCTTTACTTTTCCCTTAAACAGAAAATGTCCCCATAGTAACAAAAAATAAACCGATATAATAGTCAAGTTTACCACAGGACACAGGAGGAAAGGGTAAAAACAAAGTATATATTGGATCTTTACTGTTTTCAGTTAGTCTTCCCTTAGAGTAATCTTCCTATCCTTAATGCTTTGACTATGTTTATATTGAAATCATATACTACGACATTAGCTGTTTGGACAGCTGCTGATAGTAGAAAGTGGTCAGTGTAGACAAAGCAGAAGTTATTAGGATGCCTGGAAAGCATGAACTTATGGCTGGCTCAAGAATTGTACATAACCCATATGTCTGGGTGGCTCCTTATGCAACAATATAGTTTTTAAAAAATAAGATGTGGCGTAACCCTTTTGGGTTTCTCACACGGGGAATTTTTGAGCGCATTTCCTGCGTATTTGGGTCTAATAAGGTAGATGCGCGCCTAAATTTCGGGAATCCATAGTTCTTATAGCAATTTGGATTACACCTCCCTCCCCCCTTGTACAAAAATTTTTCTTTTTTACGTGTGGGGGGATAAGTAACATGTCAATTTTCTTTTCACGAATACGCGCCAGAAAATACATGCTTTTGGGGGCCGGCGGGCTGCCAAACTCCAAAATAACCCGGCGGAATTGCGGCCGTACTGTACGCACTGCAATTACACTGTGTGAACATAGCCTAACAGAAGATCTACTCCTGATCCCATAGCCTGTGCACTGTATATAATGAAAGCACATTGGATAGAATTTTTCCATCCATTCACTTAGCTCTGTGTGGTATGGTTATATTACTGTAAGTATATGTCATGATATTTCTAACGTTAATGTCCTTAGGTGGTGGGTGAGCTCTGAGATTCCAAGAGTTGTGACCTGATCAGGGCTTTCTTAATGCATGGACATGCTGGGCAGTTGTCCCGGGGGCCTGAAGCTAGTGGAGCCCTTTTGGGACCTATTCACAGCTCAGAATTTAACATGTCTCAATTCGCAAGAGAAATTTAGCCATTTTTATTGGCTACAATATCATGGAAGCAAAATATTGTAACAAGTTTGCAGCAGGGGAAATTTAAAAAGGGTTTTCCATTTTTTTATATCGTTTGGGTGTATTTGGGGGCTTCCTGGACAAGAATGTGAAAAGCTTTACACGTGCTGCCATCTCCTTGTTCTCTCAGATCACCTTGAAGTTATGGACCCCGGTGGGACCCGGGAAAAAGCAAGTTTGGGAAAACCTGACTTTTAAACCCAAGATGAAGAAATTCTCTGCAATGAAATGTTTATGTTGAACACTTGAATAAATAATTCATAATAATGTCATACCATGCGTCTTGTCACTAGTTTTTTCCAACTTTTTGTTTAAATATTTTTAATTTCAGGGGCCTGTTATATGTCCAAAATTTTTATTATTTTCTTTCTGTACAGCCATTTTTTTTTTTAAAACATGATTTTGGGAGGGGACCAATAAAATATAAGTTTATTTTATTAGTAATTTACATTTTCATTTTTTTGAGTGGTTGTGTAGGCAAGGCCCAGTGCACTGCTTCCCTGGGTTCTATACTGCTATTGAGACAGCCCTGGACCTGGTGGTCATTGTAGGCTTTGCTAACTTGCTACTACTAAGGCCCACATGTATAAACCTGTTTAGGTCTAAAACTCACTTTTTTGCCCATAAGTTACTAAGGGAAAAGGTGAGTTTTAGACCTAAAAAAGGGTTTACATGTGGCCCTAAGTTCTTAGGTGGACCGTCTTACTGACGATGTGAATGACCCGCCAGTAGGGACTGTATTAGTTAAATGAAAGTAGTACTGCATGGACATCTGAGATACAATACCTTGTCTGGGAATAAGGTGCCACACATAAGGAAAGTTTTGACACAAAGCACTACTTATTGACATATCTCATAAAACTCCCCTGTTGTGAGAAGAGAGGATGGCTATGTCTTCATTGGAAATAGCTCTTAGAAACAGATTATTTTACATTACATTCATGATTCATACTCTTATTAGATTAACAGGCTTTCATGACATTATAGCACACTGTGGCGACTATGTACTATCTCATATCCTTAGGTAATTATCCATAATTATCTCTAGTACGGTAGCTACATTTGTCTATCACATATTTTTCCTAACTAATCATTACTGATATTATACGGAAGATGTTGTTTCACTGTATAGAAAATAAAATACACACTACTAGAAATGAGTGGTTTTACATTTACAGCGGTATATACGGTAATAATCATTATCAAGTCCCACAATTAGACATATCTTACATACCATAATGTAGTCAATGTTTTACTACTTGTTGTCATATAAAAGAGTTATTTTATGTTTTGTACAGACTAAAACACTATATTATGGATAGTATGTTACTTAGAAGGCTATAAGGATCTTAAAGGGTTCTCCAATTTGGACAATTTATACATGTTATAAGGTTCGCTTGACAATAAGCAGATCCCAAAATGTCTCCCTTCTGGGACCCCTGGTGAACAACTAATAGGAACCTGGTAGTAAGCGTTCATTTTCTCTGCAGCGCCACCACAGGGGTAGTTATAGTGGTTGTGTCACTACATTGATTGATTTTACATCATCCTGATTTCTGGTTTCATTATAAATTCAAGCTGCAGTAGAATCAGGTCTGTACTACAGCAACCAGTGCTGACAGCTATCATGAAGATTGAACAGGTCTGTAGCGATACGACATGAGGAGCTGATGCATCCCATACAAAGGGATATCTATGAATAGGTAGGACACTGTTAATGGACATAAATTGCAAAGTGACTTGTTTTTGCCAAAGATTCTTTAAACATAAAAAGCAGCAAATCCTTTAGTGAGATAACCCCTTTAAGTATACCCAGTCCCCAAATCCCATCATTAGGTTAGCTCTGTAATGCAATACAGGACAGGTCCTCCAGAGTGAGAGGCATTCTATGTGACTGCTTTCCACTTTTTTTCACCTTACCAAAACCTTCTAATTCCCATGCTTCTCCTCTTTGCTTAGTAATGCTATGGTATCTGTGGACAGCAGGAACCCTAAACAGCTTGACACCATCTATGGGGAAAACTGGGCTTCACTACCAAAAAGGCCCAATTGTCAGTGACTGCTTTTTTTTTACCCTGAGTAAGATGTAGATAAAAAGTGCTTAAAAATTAAAGCAATATACCTATTTCTTAACTTCTGGGTTTGGCGATGGGAAAGAGGTGGTCGCAGAGAACAGAGAGATGCTTGTACAGCTCAATCCATTTACTATTCAGAACCCCCATAGATGAGAATGAAGAGAGCCACTCAAATGTGGCCACCTCTCTGTGACCAGCTTATTTCCACCCCCTAAGTTATTAAATAGCCCTTTAAAAAGGTTTCGATATCTTGCCCTTTGCTACAGCATCAGAATCCCTACAGAACTGCACTGGATCATTGCATATCTGATCTTCTGAATTACTCTGAATATATAAAAAAATATATACGGATCAAACTTTGTGCTGGAACTGTCTACAGCAAGTAGGTATATCAAATATCAGCTCTTTGCTATCACTTTCAGAAAATCTCTAGTGTATCTGCAAACCAGTCACTAAATGACATACAACAGCTGTATGAGAGTGGTAAGCTTAGAACCCAGATGTCATTGCACTTCAGTCTCCAGCCAAGGGCAGGTGTTGACCTCTTTATCTTACCCACCATTTATCTCCATGAACTTACTCTTCAGCTGTCATACTCCGGTCCTGCAGTGTTTTTGGCAGGGATTCTAGAGGCATTATAAGCTTTCAGAGAAATACCTTAGATTGAATGAGATAGTGAGTTACTCTGTCTATATTATGGAATCTCTAAGGGTGCTTTCACACGGTGCGGTTTTGGTGCGTTTTTGATGCGTTTTTTTGGATGCGTTTTTTGTGCAGCAAGGCACAACAATTAATGCTATGCATTGTTGCACAAATAACACATCCAAAAAATGCACCAAAACTGCACCGTGTGAAAGCACCCTAAGGCCCTTTTCCTACATTGTTTTCATTTAATTTTTAGCTGAAACATATGAAGGATCATTGAGGGCAAGGCTGTTCGTATTATGCCAGCACAGGGCCGGAAGAGAGGAAGAATGGCAGAGAGATTGAAAGAACACTAAATAGAGAATAAATGTGTCATGTCCCACCTCTTTAGACCCTGCACTCGACCTAATACAGTGTATGCATGTTGCCTGAAGTTTTCCTTTAGGGACCGTCCCCACGGCACTGGTTTTCAGTTAGACTAAGGGCTCATCCCCACGGCAAAGGACAAATTCCGGCCCCCCCCCCCCCCCCCCCCGGGTTTATCGATTAGCAGAGGAAAGCCCTCCCCCAGGATATGGGATTTCTGCACAAGTTTTTCCAAGAACCCCGTTTTAAAATTTTGCGGCCGGATTTTAAAAAACTTTTTTGAAAAACCCCACAACTATAAAATATAATATATATATATTTTTTAAGGCCCCGCACCCTGGGAAGGTCTACAATGGGAGTGTATATTCCAGCCAGGTTCTGGGGAATGCCTGGAGAGAGCAAGATACAGGGCCACCAAGGAAAGGGAGCCTTGGTGGAGTAAAGGCCCATTGTTAAATAGGTGTCGGCATTTCCCAGACTGTCGACATACTTTTAAAGTTGTCTTAGTATGGCTACCAGCCTTTTTCCCGGGTGGGGGCTTTGGGAGTAAGCATAGAGCAGGGGGGGTGCTTACCCCCCATGGCTCCACCCCGGGATTTCCCGGGGTATATAAGGTCAGCGGGTAACCCGACGGGGGCGGGCTGCTTTCTCCTTTCTTTCTTCGGGGTGGAGACTTTCAAAATGCGGGAAAACCAGTGTCTGTAAACCTTTCACCCCAAAAGGTGTAGTGAAGAACTACACCGTTAAAGTAAAGGCGCTCGGGAACAGCAGGAGTTTTGTTTATTTATATGTTTGCCGTGCTTGTAATTGCCATACGTTTTTTTTTCTGCGGGGCAATAACCACGGAAAAAAAAAAACCCGTTTAAACCCAGAAAACTGCCTGTGTTCATTTTTTTAAAGGGGACTTGTGATTGATCCCCGAGCTGTGCAAGCTCAAAATAGTGGAGGTAGGGAAAAGGGGAAATTCAAAAAGGGAACGTTTCTCTTAAAGGGGACAGGCAGCAAAAGGGTCCCAGAAATATGTCTTGGATTAAAGCAGCAAAACTGTAAAAACAAGCAGAGACATCCAAAAGGGACGAGCTGGTGAAACTTTTGTTTCTGGCAAATAAAAACCTCCAGCTGTTTGGCGGCAAGCAGCAAAAGGCCCACGAGGAGACCGTCCCGAGCCCGGCAAAACCCCCCAATCCCCTGTTGTTTTAAAAACCACCAGGAGCCGGGGAAAAGAGCAGAAACCAGGTAAACCTGGCTCTTCAGCAACAGTTAAGGCCCTGATGAAAGGCCAGAGGCGCAGAGGTGGGCAGCCCCCCCTCCCGCCCAAGGGGGGCGGTGTTTACACCTCCTGCGAAAGATGACCCCGGATGTTTGAAATTGAAGCAAAACCTGGGAAAAACCTTTAAAGGACCCTCCGAGAGAAGCACCCCCCAGGGGGGACCAATGGCTGACGTCCTACCCCCCTTTCCAAACCCTTTGAACCAAAAAAAGGCCTACTTCGACCTGAGGGGGGGGAAAAAGCTAAGGACTACACCAGGTAAAAGGGGAGATTTTTACCCCGACGGGGGGGAACCTGGGGGTTGGGGGCCCAAAGAGTCTACCCCTGGAAGTTTTGACCAGCAAAACCCCAACCGGATCCCAAATGAAAGCCTCTCCCTCCACCAGAAATTTGGCTGAAAGGGAAAGAGTTTTTCACCTCCTGGGGTTGATCGAGGGGGTTTGTTTGTGATCGTTTTGGGGTACATGCCCTTTACCGGTGGGTTTCCCAGCGCTGTGGGGGGTCACGGCCCCCAAAAAGTCTGGACGAGCTCTTTCCCCCTTGGGGGAAGGGTTTCAGCCCAAGGGAAGAGTTTCTCTTGGGTCTGCATCCATTTTACGCCAGTAGGGGGGAAGACTGTCTTTTGGCCCCAAAAAGGGGGAGAGTAAGGTCCCGATGGGGGGGGGTTTCAAGGGGGGCTAAAAAGGGGGGAAGGGTTTGCCCCCCCCCAAAATCGGTACCTTTCCCCAGAGCTCAGGGCCCCATTGTCTGTTGGCGATGGGGGTTTGGACTGGGAAAAGTCGCCGCCCCGATGCCCAAACCCACGGGGGGACCCCCATGGACGTGGCTTTTCCCATGGCGTATGTCATTGTTTCCCCGGGCCCTTTCCTTTTCCCTAACTGCTGAACTGGTGGTGACCGGCGGGAGTGTCCCGGTCAAAAATTAAAGACGCTCCCCTTTCAAGCACTCAGGGATTTTCCGGGGAGTTTTGGTGCCCCTTTACGGGCCAAAGCTGGTGACCTTCGGGCCCAACTCCGATCCCCCCCGAAATAGGGGTGGTCTGTATCCAAGGGGGACACTAGAGATTTACCCAACTCCCCAGACTCCCCCCTAAAAACTCCCTTGGGGTGCCCCGACATGGGGTAGCTTTCGTGGCAATTTTCCCCCAAACAGTGCGGGTTCAAAGGCGGGTGATTTTCCCCTTGTTTGGATTTGTGGGAGAATAAAAGGGGTAAAGGGTATAATGGTGTAAGGGTGATGTGCCCCGCCAGGGGGCCCGGAAAAGGCCCGGGAGGGGTTTCCTTTTTGTCCGCCCCGGGAAGGGGCCCCCAGAGAAAAAACCCCCCCGGCTTGAGTTCGCCCCCCCTTCCCAAATACCCCAGGGGGGAACCCTTTGGTATGGAGAAAAAAAAGGGGCCCCCGAACCTAGAAAAACGCTTGGAAAAAGCGTCAAAGGGAAAATGGGAAACCCCGGGGACCAGGCGGGGTTTATGGTAAAACCCTCATTTTCCCCGGTCAAAAAATTGATTTTATCCCGGGGAAAAAAAAGACCGCAACCCGGGAGGTGGTGGAGAAAATTGGGGTACCCCGGGGCCCCCACATTTCCGCCAGGTTTTGGAGCTACCCCCACTCCCATTTTTGCGGGGGGGCATTTAGGGTGGAGAACCCCCGGGGGGGGTTTAGAGCGCAACTTTACGGCCCAGGGATTTATAGGGAAATTGAAATTTCTGCCAGTCTTGCCCAAGTCCCAAAATAAATGCCCTTTGGGCCCCCTTTTTTTCGGAGCCCCCAAACCCCCCTGCCAAAAATAGGGCCCCCTTTTGAGGGGTTTGGGCATAAAAAAAATTTAGTGGGGACCGCTCCCGAAGTACCCCGAGGACATCGCATATCTTATTGGCCCTTTTCCCTACCCACCCGATATCCCGAGGCCTTTCCCCCTTTAAGGAACCCCTCCCCCAAAGGGGATTCCCAAAGGGATTTGGGTTTCCAAAATGTTCACCCCAAACGGGTTTCCCAAAGGGGAGTTACGACAGCCCAAAGGGTACCCCCTTCATGTCGAAGGTGACCAAAGAACTCCGGGCCGCCTCCCCCAATATTACCCATCCTCCTTTCCCCGGGGTTATTCACCCCAGACCGAGGGTTTGGGGGGAGGGGTTAAATAAAAAAAACCCCCCTAAATCGATGTTTAAAAAAGGTGGTGGTTAAGGAGGGAGAGACTGGGACCGCCCACTACCTACCCTAAAGTTCTTCCTCTAACGGGGGGTTACCCCCAACTTTTCCAAGGGGTTTTTCTCCCTTCGGGGTCCTCTATGGTAGACACCCCCGGGGGAACTCCGGGAACTTTCCAAGGAGACCTGGGAGCGGGAATATACCCCAAAATAGGAGCGTGATTGAACATTTTGGCCAAATTGCGGGAAAATAATCGCAGCATTTCCTCCCAAAATTTTTGCATGAGAACCTACGGGGGGCCCAAAACCCGGGCAAGGGAAATAACAGGTCCGAAAGGGGTCAGAGTTTTTCCCCCCGGGCGATCGGGTGCTTTACTTGCCCCCCCGGGTTGAAAAGGGTTTCGGGCAAAGTGGCGGGGCCCCCTATGGGGATCAAAGAGGGGGTTCATTTGAGGTCAACTATAAGGTGTTCCAGCCTGGTGAAGGAAACCTTACAAAATAAACATAAAACCCAAAATTAACCCCGGGAAAGGGGGACCGTAAAACCCTTTTACGGCTTTAACAAAGAGCATAGGGGAAACCCCAAAAACGGGGGAATTACCCCCCTTTCCTTTATTCCAAAAAAGGAAATTGTCAAATCCCCAAGGGGGCGGGAAACCAGGGATTTCCTAAAAAGGGAAACCCGGGCAGGCCCTTTTTCAGATCTGTCAGGTCCCCACAAAGGTCTTTGAACAGGGCATCATCAAAAACCCGGGCCAGAAGGTCCCGTTTGGGCCTTTATAGGGTCCCTGAAGCCCAAAAGGTAAAAATTTTCCCGGGAGGGGTTTAAAAAAGGGTTTGCGGGGAGCTTGGGGTATAGAAAACCCCAAAAAGGGGGGGGTCACCCCCATATTGCCATCCCCAAAACCCGTTTGGCGCTTTTTTTTTCTGAAACGATTTTCGTAACCCAAAACCCGAACTCTCAAAAATTGATGCCTACCCATGCCCAGGTCGATAAAAGGGGTTTTGAAAGGGTTAAAACCCGCAAAGGTACTTTAAATTTACGTTAGACCTGCCCCAAAGGGGGCTTTTTGGGAAGGTCCCCCTCAAAAAATAGGGCCAGGGAAAAAAAGGGCCTTTTTCCCCACCCAGATGGCCACTTTCACTACGTGGTCCTTCCCTTTGGCCTACAGGGGGGGCTCCGGCCCCTTTCCCAGAGGTGTGGACGCCCATCCTACAGCCCCATAGAAAATATCCCGCGCATATTTGGATGACGTGGTGGGGCTTTAGCACGGGTTTTGGGGGGGCCCCCCTGACCAAGTGCAAAACGGTCTTGGGGCGCCTAATGGAAGCGGGCTGACCGCCAACCTAAACAAGTGTGCCCCTAGGGCTAGAGGGGGGCCCGCTATTAGGGACGGGCATTGGGGGGGGGGAGTTTATCAAGCCCAAATGGGGCAAACTGGAAAGGGAATTAGAAATTGGGCCCCAACCGTTTCCAAAACAGGTCCGGGGTTCAAAGGATCGCAGGGGAAATATAGGAGGGTTTTTGGGCCCCCCTTTTTCCTCCATACAAACCCCGGACGGGGCCTCACAAAAAGGGGAAAAAGTCCACTTTGGTCAAAATGGAACCCGGGGGGGCCCGAACAAGCCTTCCAAAGGCTAAAGGAGGTTTCTCTGCAAAAAGACCCGTGCCCTGGGCCCCCAAAATTTCAGAAAGGGGAAAAAATTGTTCAGGCAGACGCTTCTGAGGGTTTGGCTTTGGGGGGGGTCCTATCACCAAACTAGTTGAGGGAGAAGAAAAACCGTAAATTTACCCCAAACAGGAAAATGTCAGCGGCAGGGGAAAAAAAACGCCCAAAGTGGATTTGGGAAAAGAACAAAGGGGAAAAACGCAAGGGGTGACCCGGTGGTTCCTGGGTCTACGGGCTTTAAGTTCTCTGTCGAAATGCCCCCGGGGCACAACAAAGGGCCCAAAGCTGATGCATTGTCACGGGTGCACAAATTTTTTGGCACAAAGTTTCCGCCCCCCAGGCTGAGCAGGGGGGGGGGGATATGTTTAAAGGCCGCAGCTGGGGAAAGGGCAAAAATGGGTGTATATCCCAGCCCGGGGTTTTGGGGTATGCCCCGGAGAGAGCCAAAAATTAAAATGCCACCAAGGTAAGGGGCCTTGGGGAGTGAAAGGCCATTTTTTAAAAAGGTGTCGGGAGTACAGACTGTCGAAAATTTAAAATTTTAAGGGTTTTCTTTTTAGTATGGCTACCAGCCCAGGCCCCCCAAAAATTTTGGGGGGCCCCCTACAGCTGAAGCACCTGGCCCCCCCCCCCCTAAACCCCGCCCCCCAAAAACCCCATTTGCCCCCCCCCCAGAAAAAAAACAGCCTCAAAGGAAAAAAAAAGCGCCCCCTTTTTCCCAAATACAGTGTGCAAAAAAGAATGTATTGGGGGTAAATAGGAAGGGGCCAAACCCCCTCATTCTGTCTTTTCCCCAATTATAGAAAAAACAAAAAGGGCTAAATAGCTCCAAACCCTATCCCTCCACCCAATAAAAATCCCCCCCACCCAAAATACACAAACCCCTCCACCCACATAATATCCCCTCACCCAAAAATACAATATCCCCCCCCCCACAACCCCAAAAAAATCCCCCCCACCCCCCCTACAAAATCCCCCTTTCCCCCCAATAAATTTTCCCCAACCACCCACCTACAAAATCCCCCTACACCCCACAAAAAAAATACCCCCCCCACCCCCATTTCAAAACCCCCCCCCCCCAATACAAAACCCCCCCCCCTTCCCCAACCCCACCCCAAAAAAATCCCCCCCCCCCACCCCCCCTTTTCCCAAAATCCCCCACCACCACCCAATACAAAATTCCCCCCCCCCCCACATACAATATCCCCCCCCACCCCATACAAATCCCCCTCCCCCCACATACAAATCCCCCTCCCCCTACTACCCTATCCCCCCACCCAATTTCAATATCCCCCTCCACCCCCTACAATATCCCCCCTTTCCCCCCACATACAATATCCCCCCCCCACCCGATTTTCAATAAAAACCCCTTTCCCCCCACATAAAAATATCCCCCTCCACCCACATAAAATATTTCCCCTTTCCCCCCACATTCAAAATCCCCCCCCACCCACCAAAAAAAACCCCCGCCACCACATACAAAATCCCCCCCCCCAACCCCCATACCAAAAATCCCCCTCCACCCCCATAAAAAAATCCTCCCTTCCCCCCAAAATACAATTTTTCCCCCTTTCCCCCCCACATTTAAAAAACTCCCTCCACCACATACAATAAACCCCTCCCCCCCAATACAATTTTTCCCCCCCACCCAAATAAATAAACCCCCCTCCCACAATTTCAATATCCCCCCCCACCCCCATTTCAATATCCCCCCCCATGTTTTTCCCCCGGGCACCACCTCACCAACCCCTTCCCAAAAAAAACAAACCCCAAGAAAGTAATGTACCCTTTACTCCTCACCCCTCCCGGGTATAACCTTAAACACGGCCATATAGAGGGCCACATAAGGGAGGGGCACCCCCTCAGTCCCCACACATTAAAGTGAAAAACCGCACTGATCCAAATTTTTAAAACCCAAAAAAAAACCCCGGAAATAAAAAACTCAAACCGGGGACATCCCAATGAGGAGTCCCTTCCTTCTTAAAGGGTGTTCTATTTCCCTTTTTCCCTTTTGCATCCGTTCCACCCCGCCATGAGGGCTTTACCGGGCCCCAAAATCATCCCCGCATTACACACAAATATCTCAGAATCCCCAATTTTTTAAAACATTTTTTACCTATTCCTACTTTTGTCCCCAAAAATTCCGGGTGGGGAGGGGTTTTAAAAGGGTAACTTAAAAGGCCCCAGTATTTAAGGGTTGGAGGGTGGGGGGGGGACTAACCCTCTGGGGATTTAAATTTCAGCTATTTGGGTGCTCCCCCAACAAAATTTTATTACCCGGTAGGTAGGGAAATGGGAAAAAGGGCCCCGGTAAAATTTGATAAGGCCCTTTTTGGTAGGAAGACCCCCCCCGGATTAAAAAGGTAGGCCACCCCAGGTAGGTTTTGGGGGGTTCCTTTTGCCATGAGTCCCCCTTTAAGGGTTTTTAAGGGGAGTCAGGGCCCTCCTTTAGAGGTTTAGGTGGAGTCTCGGGCCCCTTTAAAGGTTAGGTGGGGTCAGGGGCCCGCCTTTAGAGGTTAGGGAGAGTCAGGGGCCCTCCCTTTAGGGGTTAAAGGGGGAACAGGCCCTCCTTTTGAGGTTTGGGAGAGTAGGGCCCCCTTTAGAGGTTTGGGAGAGTCAGGGGGCCCCCCTTTTTTAAATTTTGGGAAGTCAGGGGCCCCTTTAAATGTTAGGAGCCCGGCCCCCCTTTTTTTTATAAACAGCCAGGGACCCCCCTTTTGAGAAAAAGGGGAGGCCCGGGGCCCCCCCTTTGGGGAAAATGCTCAAAGGGCCCCCCTTTTTGGGGATAGGCAGCCCCCAGGGCACCCCTTTTGTTTAAGGCAGCCAGGGACCCCTTTTGAGATAGGCCCGTTTCCGTGACCCCCTTTTTTATAGGGGAGTAGGGGGTCCCCCCTTTAGTGAAAGGCAGCGCCCGGGGACCCCCCTTTGGGTGGCGCGCCCGGGACCCCCCTTTAGTGATGGGAACGCCAGGGGCCCCGTGATGGCATCCCGGGCCCCCCTTTTGATAGGCCGTCAGGGCCCCCTTTAGTGAAAAGGGAGGCCGGGGACCCCCCTTTGGGTGGGAGCGCCAGGGAACCCCCCTTTTGTGATTTGGGATCAGGGCCCCCCTTTTGTGATAGGGAGGGCAGGGCCCCCTTTAGTGAAAAGGGAGCGCCAGGGGCCCCCTTTTGTGATAGGCAGGCCCAGGGACCCCTTTTTGTGATAGCAATTCGGGCCCCCTTTTGTGTTTGGGACTGCCCCCCCTTTTTTGATGGGGAAACGCCAGGGAACCCCCCTTTTGTGATAGGCCCTTTCCCGGGCCCCCTTTAGTGATAAAGGGAGTCCCAAAGGCCCCTTTTGTTATAGGCCAGTAATTCCCCCTTTTGTGATAGGGAGCGCCAGGGACCCCCCCTTTTGGGGATAGGGGCGCCGGGGCCCCCTTAGTGATAGGGGAAATAAAGGGGCCCCCTTTAGTGATGGGAGCGCCCGGGACCCCCCCTTTTGTGATAAGCAGGAGGGGCCCCTTTGGGTGTGGCCGGGCAAGGGGCCCCCCCCAAATGAAAAGGGGAGTCAGGGGCCCCCCCTTTGTGATAGGCGCGCCAGGGGGCCCCCCTTTAGTATAGGGACGCCAGGGACCCCCTTTAGTGTAGGGGTAACAAGGGCCCCCTTTGTGATAGGCAGTGACCCCCCCTTTAAATGATAGGCACGCCAGGGACCCCCCTTTAAATGATAGGCAACGCCAGGGACCCCCCTTTTGTTAGGAGTCAAGGCCCCCCCTTTTTGTTGGAAAACCGTAAATTCCCCCCCTTTTAAATGATAGGCAGCGCCAGGGGCCCCCCTTTGTGAAGGGACGGGGACCCCCCCTTTTGTGATAGGCACGCCCGGGCCCCCTTTTTGTGAAAGGCATCCCCGGGCCCCCCTTTTTGTGATAGGCAGTAAAGGCCCCTTTAGTGAAGGGGAGCGGGCCCGGGACCCCCCCTTTTTTGAAAGGCCAGGGCCCCCCCTTTGAGATTTGGCAAACGCCCGGGACCCCCCTTTAGTATAGGCACGCCAGGGACCCCCCCCGTGATAAGCAGCGCCAGGGTTTCCCCCTTTTGTGGGGAGGGGACCCCCGGGCCCCCTTTTTAAGTTAGGGCAGCAGGGCCCCCCTTTTGTGATAGGGAGGGCCCGGGGGCCCCCCTTTAGAGATAGGCGCAGTGCCCCTTAGTAAAAATTAAAAAAAAAAAAAAATCATTACTTTCCTGAGCCCGGCCTGCGCTCCGACTGCCGCCGGCCCCCCTGGGCCCTGAAGGGGGCGGGGGGAAATGAAGCACCCCCCCGCCCCCTACGTCACCAAATAGGGGTCGGGGCCTGGGGGGCCCCGGGCCCCCCAATTTCTTTTAACCCGCCAGGCAAGATCAGCAGCGGGAAACGTTTAAAGGGCGCGCTGCTTTAAAACCCCCCAGCCCCCCCGGGGCGGGGCCTTTTGTCCAGCTCCCGGGGCCCCCGGGCCTGGGCGCCCCGGCCCCCCAAGGGGCCCCGGGGGTGCAGAGACCGGAAAGCGGCGTCGGGCCCCCCCCCGGGGAGCGGGGGCACTGCCCCCGGGCCCCCCCACTCGGGGCCCCAAAACTGTGGGGGCCCGGCGGAGGGCCCGGTTTTGGCAGCCGCCCGCCGGGGGCCCCCCCTCCATTTTTGGAATAAAGGGGGCCCCCGCAAGCCGCCCCCCCTTTTTCCCCCCGGGGGCCCCCTAGGGAGTAACCCCCGTTTGGACCCCCGGTTGGGCCCCGGGCCCCCGTACCAGCCCCTTCCCGGGGGGGCCCCTTTTTGGGGGAGTAAGCATAGAGCAGGGGGGGGTGTTACTCCCCCTGGGTCCCCCCGGTTTTCCCCCCGGGGATATTTTTAAAGGTTATAGGTAAGGTGACTGGGCGGGGTGCATTTCCCGTCTAACCCTTTTGGGTGGGTCCCTTTCCCCAAAACCCGGCCCCGGGCCAGTGTCGCTACACCCTCACCCCAAAAATGTAGTGAGGGGGCCTTTCCCCCTGTGGTAAGTCCCCAGGGGAACAGGAGTTTTTTTTTATGTTTATATGTTTTCCTGATGTTTGCCCTCCACGTTTTTGTTTGTGGTTTCAATAAAACCAAAAGAAAGAAACCCTTTGAACCCGATATCTGCCCTCTGTACATGCCTGAAGGGGGGTTGTGGTGGGGTCGGGAAAAAATTGTTTAATTTTTTAACCTTGGGCCCCTGCGAACCCCAGGGGGAAATTCAGCTTCCTAAACACAAATTCCCGTAATAGGGGAGTAAGATGGGCCCGGGGCTTTTTAACCTCCTTGGTGTTGGGGC
>JAODAL010043760.1:0-33553 GCA_025379985.1 Phyllomedusa bahiana
GGGGTGTCAGCAAACCCGATATGGTACCTATACAAAGTCATAATTAAATGATAGCGCCAAAATCCAGTTGGTGCTCCGTCAATTCTGAGGCCTGTGGTTGAGTCATATAACAATCTAGGGCCACATGTAATATATTTCTGAAAACAGCAGAGTTAGGGAAACTTATATTGAGTTGTGTTTTTCTATTAACATATACTAAATTCCATGAAATAATAGATTGAAATAGAAAATTGGCCCAAAAAAATGAAATTTAGTAATTTTACCACCACTTTCCATTTATTCCTGTGAAACACCCAAAGGGTTAACAGACTTTAGAAGTGCTGTTTTAAATACTTTGAAGGGTGTAGTTTCTTACATGGGGTGATTTATGGGTGTGTTCAATGTACAGGCCCGTCAATTTTACATGTCAACTGAAGTGGTCCCTAAAATAATCTGTGTTTGTAATTTTCTTGAAAATTTGCTATTAAAATTGTAAGCCTCCTAACGTCCTATAAAATATTGAAAAATTTAAAAAAAATTATGCCAACATATAGAAGACATATGGTAGATGCTATTTATAAACTATTTTGTGTGGTATTACTGTCTGTGTTAGAAGGAGACATTTTTGAAATTTACAAATTGCTAATTTTTCCAAAATTTCACGATATTTTGAAATTTTTCACAAATAAACGAGCATTGTATGGACCAAAATTTCTTACTAACTTAAGGCACAATATGTCATGAGAAAACAATCTCTGAATCACATGGATAGGTAAAAGCATTAAAAAGTTATTCTCACATAAAGGGACACAGGTCAGATTTAAAAAATGGGGCTGTGTCAGGAAGGTCAAAACAGGCTGGGTCCTTAAGGGGTTAATCTGGGGTCATGCAGGTTTGGGGCTCATGCTGTGGCCCAGGACAGGTATAGTCAATGTCCAGGTCAACTAAAATGGTGTTTGAAAGACACCTTTTTCCGGCACTTTTTAATCTGGGGTCATGCAGGTTTGGGGCTCATGCTGCATTCCAGGACAGGGATATTCAATGTCCAGTTCAAGTAAAATGATAGTTCAAATCATACTGCCTTCTGGCACTTTTTAATTTGTGGGTGATGCAGGTTTAAGGGTCAGGCTGTGGTACAAGACAGGGATAGTGAATGGTGTGTGACTTTTTTTCTGTGGCTTTTATAACCTAAGTGTGTTGCTAAATGTAGCACGTATCCATTTGACTGTTGTGGATGTTAATTCCAGCTTCTCCAGCCTTGTTTGGGTGTAAGAATGAAGGTGTTGTTCCTCTCCCATAGACTTTAATGGTCATCGGCGATAATCTATTATCGACTATCGGAAATCTTATTGATAATTGCCGATATCAACTATCGACCCGATGACGATAGTCAACGTAATCGCTCATCACTAGCACTAAGCATGCGCATTGAGACCTGCGTTCTCACAGATAGGGCAGAAGTGCCGTAGGAGGAAGGTAAACTGCCGCTCAAGTCCGGGATAGGTCCGGAGAACGAGGTACTCCACACCGTATGTAAGTCTTAAGTACATGTTGTAAATTATAAGGTATAGATAAATGGTATTTCAATAGGTATAGTCGGATCATGGATCCGTACGGAGGATTTGGGATATAGTGGTGGATTAATATCCACTAAAATAGGACACCCCCGGAAGGGGAAAGTCTTTTTTCTCTTTGCTCTATATAAGGAGATTTACTCCTGATGAAGCACGAGAGGATTCGTGCAAAACGCGTTGAGATTATAGATTTTTAAAGAAACTTTTTGTACTGCATATGTATTTTAAATATTAAAAAATATTGCATATAGGAAATTCTCCTTGCAATTTATGATCAAAAGATCTATATATAAGCGCGGAGAGTATTCCTTTTAAGGCTTTTGAGTATTGCAACGGCCTTTCTTCTGATTTGGATATCGTTTCTCACACCCAAAAGTGCAAAAGGGTGAGTGTATCAAAGGATGACCAGCGGCTGATAAAAGATTTGAAATAGGTTCTAAAATGTGTTGTGCCATTTGAGTACAACCAAATCAGGTGAGCAGTAGATATAGCCTGATTTATATATTTATATTAGACATAATATACTATTTGTGCGCCTTTTTGTCTTTTTTGGCTCTCCGAGCACATCTTTGAAATATAACTCTATATATCACAGAGCTCAGCTCCTCTCCTCTATAATATAACCCTATATATCACAGAGCTCAGCTTCTCTCCTTTATAATACAACCCTATATATCACAGAGCTCAGCTCCTCTCCTCTATAATATAACCCTATATATCACAGAGCTCAGATTATCTTCCTTTATCATATAACCCTATATATCACAGAGCTCAGCTTCTGTATCAATACATATTTATTGAGATTTTTAAGACATTTTTACAAAAAGGAAACATTCCCAACACAGCTCTCTCTCCGCTATCATAAAACCCTATATATCACAGAGCTCAGCTTCTCTCCTCTATCATATAACCCTATATATCACAGAGCTCAGCTTCTCTCCTCTATTATATAACCCTATATATCACAGAGCTCAGCTTCTCTCCCTGTATCATATAACCCTATATATCACAGAGCTCAGCTTCTCTCCTCTATCATATAACCCTATATATCACAGAGCTCAGCTTCTCTCCTCTATAATATAACCTTATATATCACAGAGCTCAGCTTCTCTCCTCTATCATATAACCCTATATATCACAGAGCTCAGCTTCTCTCCTCTATCATATAAACCTATATATCACAGAGCTCAGCTCCTCTCCTCTATCATATAACCCTATATATCACAGACCTCAGCTTCTCTCCTCTATCATATAACCTTATATATCACAGAGCTCAGCTCCTCTCCTCTATCATATAACCCTATACATCACAGAGCTCAGCTTCTCTCCTCTATCATATAACCCTATATATAACAGAGCTCAGCTTCTCTATCATATAACCCTATATATCACATCTAGCTGTCAGATACAGTAGCATAATCCACCTGACAGATTACCTTTAAGGTACATTTAGATAAGCAGATAATAATATGAATGATTAAAGTGATACAACAGTGATAGTACAAGTATTTAAACATAGTATTATGTAAATAATACAATTATTGTTCACTTATTAAACCAAGCATAATTTTCTGTATTAAGACATGTCTATTTTGAATGATATAGCTGTAGTAAAGTAGCTGTGGTAAAGGTGTGTCATATGTTTCTTTCCATTTTTAGGATTACACAATTTCCTTTATTTAACACTTTTAACCTCTTATTGACCACCAATTTCATTCATCATCGCATTACAAGTGCCAAAACTTTTTTATTTTTCTGCGGACATAGCCAAAGGAGGGTTTGTTTTATCAAGTTTCATTTTTTGAGGGCACCATTTTGGGGTACATAAAACCTATTGATTAACTTTTATTAACTCTTTCAGGGAAGGCTGAAAAAAAAAAGATTTTCTGCCACTGTTTTTTGCCTTTTTAAATTCACACCATTCACTATATGGTAATCCTACTGTGATCACTTTATTCTATGAGTCAGTATAATTATGGCAGTACCATAATCATATACTTTTTTCATGTTTTTCATTTTTGCACAACAAAAACACATTTTAAATAAAAAAAACATTTGTATGTGTGTCTCCATAATCCAAGAATAAAAAATAACATTTTTATGTTGCTGTTGATAGATTTGTGTGAGAGCTTGTTTTTTGCAGGATGACTTTTAGGGCGACATGTATGAACGGGCTTTATGCCTGTTTTCTGGCGTATCCTGCGCCTCACCGGCCCGAATCCACTGTCGGACGCAGGGATGGGATGTTAGGCGCAGCGTTCGCCACTTTTGGCTGCGCCTCACATGAAGGGGCGTGCAATGGGCACGGTGTGGGCGCGGGGTAGGCGTTCCGGGGAGGGACGCGGCGCGCTTGAAAACTCCAAGGCATGTACGATCGCGAGTCGGCAAAGTGCGGTGCAATGCAGCGCTCGCCAGCTCCGACGGGCAGACCTGGTTGATTCTGGTCTAAGTGATCCGGCGGAGGCGAGGTGAAGCGAGAAAAGAACATGCGAGGAAACAGAGAAGATTGTAAAAGAAATCTCAGCGCTCCGCTCCGTGCAGCATGGAGTATGATTCCAAAAAATCGCCTTTATAAAGGCGTAAAACATTCTCAGAAAAAGAGCACAAACCTTCAAAAAAAATAAATAAATTTCACTTTCTAAAAATCTAGAACGGCGCAACATCAGGATTTAGGATCTTTGAAATTGCCGGGAAATACAGTAATTCAAATTCTGTAAGCTATTCTCATTGGTCGGCATAAACCAATGAATCAGAATAGGAGCGACAGTGAACCATTAAAACCTATGGAGAAGAATTGACCAATCAAATTCAAAGGCGGGACAGTTCAAAATACAGTAAAAAGGCAGAAAAGAGCTGATTGGTTGAACTAGCGGGGGCTTGGCTAGCTCAGCCAATCAGAATAGGAGCGACAGAGACCCATTAAAACCTATGGAGAAGAATTGACCAATCAAAATCAAAGGCGGGACAGTTAAAAAATACAGTAAAAAGGCAGAAAAGAGCTGATTGGTTGAATTAGCGGGAGCTTGGCTATTCCGGCCAATTAGAGCGCGAGCTACTTGTCCCATTGTAGTCTATGGAGAGATCGGGGCAATGAAATCTCGGCGCTGAGCGCCGTGGGGCATGGAGTGTGATAAAAAAAATCATTTTTATTTCTTTATTTTTGTTACACCCATACTATTGATCCTTGGCTAACGAAAATAAAGAAATAAACATGATTGTATTGAATTAATATTTTTTTCTTTACCCCCATATTATTGTTCATTTTATATACAGATCGGTACAACTTCGGGAGTCTTATCATTTGATTTCGGCCATGTACAGTTTTATTACAGATTGCATTAGAAAACCCATAAGAGCGTCGCTCGCTCTCCCATTGGTCCAAATAACCGCGCCTCTTTTAACTAAGCCAATCACAAACAGAGCTCGCTCTGCATTTCTTTCCCCATAGAACTCTATGTAGCTCGCGCTCTGATTGGCGGGATGGGCCAAGCCCCCGCTAGCTCAACCAATCAGCTCTTTCTGCCTTTTTACTGTATTTTGAACTGTCCCGCCTTTGAATATGATTGGTCAATATTTCTCCATAGGTTAGAATGGGTCCCTGTCGCTCCTATTCTGATTGGTTAATACTCCTCCATAGGTTAGAATGGGCCACTGTCGCTCCTATTCTGATTGTCTGGTTTCTGCCGACCAATGAGAAGAGCTTAAACAATTTGAATTACTGTATTTCCCGGCAATTCTCTATATCCCAATTCCTTATGCAGTGGCGGTCTCGGCGACAAATGCGTTGTTCGGGATTTAATTGATTTATGTTTATAGAAGGTTTCAGCTCTTTTTCAGAGAATAATTTACACTTAATAAAAATGATTTTTTTATCATACTCCATGCCGCACGGCGCTGAGATTTCATTGCCCCGATCTCTCCATAGACTACAATGGGACAAGTAGCTCGCGCTCTGATTGGCCGGGATAGCCAAGCCCCGCTAGCTCAACCAATCAGCTCTTTTCTGTCTTTTTACTGTATTTTGAACTGTCCCGCCTTTGATTTTGATTGGTCAATAGTTCTCCATAGGTTTTAATGGGTCCCTGTCGCTCCTATTCTGATTGGCTGGTTTATGCCGACCAATGAGAATAGCTTACAGAATTTGAATTACTGTATTTCCTGGCAATTTCCAATATCCTAATTCTTAATATTGCGCCGTTCTAGATTTTTGGAAAGTGATTTTATTTATGTATTTTTTTAGTAGGTTTCAGCTCTTGTTCAGAGAATGTTTGACGCCTTTATAAAGGTGATTTTTTTCATTCATACTCCATGCCGCACGGACATGTTTAATGATTTCTCGCTGTTTTCCAGCCTGTCTCGAATCAGAATACATGTTAGGCGCAGTCCCGCACAGCGCCTAAGTCCCGCACTGCGCCCCACACACTGGCGAGGCGCTGCGGACTTTACACTGCATGTATGAGCGCACCTCGGGCGCCGACATACATGAGGCGCAAATTTCTACGGAAAACTAGCGGAAACGTGCGCTCCGACTCGGCGAGAATCATACATGTCACCCTTAGTTCTTATTTGTGCCATTTTGGGATATGTAAGACTTTTTGATCTCTTTCTGTTCTGTTTTTTTGGGAGGTGTCATTTTTTACTGGTAGGTGTTTACTTGTTTGTGCATATATTGTCCACTATGACTTCTGATTCTGTCTATAGATGATTTAATATACACTAATCAGTTATATATGGCTAAATTACTATATCTAACATAATGCCTGTAGTGTTATTTTGGCTCATCCTTATTCATTTTTCTAAGTGATTTTAAAATGATTTAACAATGTTTCCTCACTTCTAAAATGATACATTGCTCCTATGTTTTGATTATATGTGATTTGGGAGTCCTGTGCTCCACAATAAGGGGAAGGGCTATTTATTTCTGTAATCCCAGCCTGATCAATAGTGCCGGATTTTGTTCTTGTTTTTCTCTACTTATTTTGTAGAGAATTTTTTTTAAATTGTGCAGTCTTTTTTTTTTTTCTTCCTTTGATTAACCTGAAGATAGTTTGTATCTGATTATGTGACTCACTCCTCGTAATAAAGAAACTATTTGTGGTTTATGTCTAGGAAGAAAAGATGCTAAAAGGTTTAACAATTTCTAATACTTAGGTCCTGCACCTAGAGACAGATTATTTGAGAGATTCAGACATACAAAATGTAATAAGCAAATTAATGGGGACACATTACTAGAAGTGTGCAGAGCCATAAGGCTATGTTCACACGGCTTAATTGCGGGGCGTAATTACACCGCTGGTAATTCACATGTCACTTTCTCCCCCCCCCCCGCGCAGATTCGCCGAGCAGGGAGAGAAGACGTAATCCATAGTTCTCTATGAGAACTGTGAATTACCGTAATGACTGGGACGTATTCCAGCCGTAATTTGCGCAGTACGGGCTGAAATACGTCCCATTTTAAGCGTGTTAACATGGCCTTACTGTAAACTCCTGGGCCCCAATAAAAAAATCCTGGAATCCTGTTCTACATTCCACATCTGGTCTTTTCTGTGCTATAACCCTATTGATTCCTGATTCAAACTAGTGGCCATTCTGGTATAACGGAGCATCTTGCTGTAGATAGTCCAGTTCAGCTTGTGGGGAACAAGACTATAAACCAAGGCATCCCATAACAGGTCATTTACCTTGTAGCAATATGTTATTTGCTGTGGCCTGTATGGGTCCACTACTTGTAAATGTGTACTACAATGACATTGTAACTTGCTGGTTTAGTGGTCAGGAACCTGATCAGACACATGTGTAATGGCAGCTCATGTAATAAAGTGCCTGGAGACACTGAGTGTGATCCATCATAAGCAACAACTAACAGAACACACCTTAAAAATGGGCTAGAACAGTGAAATATGACAAAACAAATACATACTTACCTGCAGCTGCCTGGGGTGTCCTTTGGTGTCTGACTTCCTACTTAGCGGTCGATGCATGCGTGCTACAACCAGCCAGCGGCTTCAGCAGTCATGTGCCATTCCCTTAACATCAACACTCACATACAGTACTATTTACTTCCGGGGTGAAAACATCAGTGGAATTGCATATGACTGCTGAAGCCCCTAATTGACTATAGTTCTCATGAACCAAACAATAGCAAGAAAGTCATCACTGATCAGGGGACACCACCTGCAGCTGCAAGGTACAAAGGGGACTATATATGTTGTGTCTGTTTTGTTATACTGCCCTAGTCTTTATTATTTTTTAAGGTGGAAACATATACAGGGCTTCCACACACATTCAGTCGGGAAAATAGGTATTTGAAACACTGGCGATCTTTTCCCATCTACTAAGAATTGAGAGATCTGTAATTTTTATCGTAGGTACACTTCAACTGTGAGAGACAGAATCTAAAAAGAATCCAGAAAATCACATTGCATGATTTTTAAATAATTAATGTGCATCTTATGGCATGTATTAAGTATTTGATCAGCTTCCAACCAGAAAGAATTGTGACTCTCACAGACCTGTTTTTCTTTAAGAAGCCCTTCTAAGCTGCACTTATTAACTGTATTAATTACACCTGTTTGAAGACATTACCTGTATAAAAGACACCTGTCCACACACTATATCAATCACACTCCAACCTCTCCACCATGGCCAAGACCAAACACCTGTTTAAGGACACAAGGGACAAAATTGTAGACCTGAAAAAGGTTATGATGAGCTACAGGACAATAGGCAAGCAGCTTGGTGAGAAGGCAACAACTGCGCAAATATAAGAAAATGGAAGAAACACAAGATGACTGTCAATCTTCCTGGGGCTCCATGCAAGATCTCGTCTCATGCCGTAGGGATGATTATAAGAAAGCTCAAAAATCAGCCAAGAACTACATAGGAGGACCTGGTCAATGACCTGAATATAGCTGGGACCACAGTCTCAAAGATTACCGTTAGTAACACACTTTTTGGTATCAATTCCACTTGCCGTTTTTGGAGGAAGAAGAAGAATAAGTATAACCCAAGAACACCGTCCCAACCGTGAAGCATGGGGGTGGGAACATCATACTATGGGGATGCTTTTCTGCAATTGGGACAGGACGACTGCACAGTATTAAAGGGAGGATGGATGGGGTCATGTGTCAGATTTTGGCCAACAACCTCCTTCCCTTGGCAAGAGTATTGAAGATGGATCATGGCTAGGTCTTCCAGTATGACAGTGACCCAAAACACACAGCTAGGGAGTGGCTCTGTAAGAAGCATTTCAAGGTCCTGGAGTGGGCAAGCCAGTCTCAAGGCCTGAACCCAATCTAAAATCTGAAAGAAGCTGAAATTCAATGTAGCCCAGCGACAGTCGAAACCTGAAAGATCTGGAGAAGACCTGTATGGAGGAGTGGACCAAAATTACTGCTACAATGTGTGCAAACTTCATCAAAAACTACAGGAAATGTCTGACCTCTGTAACTGCAAACAATGATTTTTCTACCAAATATTAAGGACGACATGTCCGAACACGCCAACGCCAGTTTTTTGTTCTATTTTGCCCCTAAACCACTTTTGATGCCATATTCTTGTTGTAAATGAACTGATGTACACCAAAACTAGGCGCATTATACGCGGGGTAGGACACTTTGTAATGCGCCTAAATATGGTGCACTGTGCACCCCCATCACACAATGCGCCTATTGAGGCGCATTACATATATTATGCCCCTCCGTCGGGCAATGCGCCTCGATAGGTGCATTACATATACTACCAATGATATGCTATGAGTCGCGAGATGCGCAATGCGCCTTTTTTGACGCGATGCGCCTTTTTCGACGCATTAAGTTTTCTATGCAAGGTATACCACACGCCAGATTTTAGAAAGTATCGGACTTTCAGGCGCACTTTACACTGATTTAATGCGCCTAAAACTTATTTCATGCAATGAAATGCATTTTTTTTTTAATTCATAAAATAGGGTTTTCTGGATTTTTTTTAGATTCTGTTTCTCACAGTTGAAGTGCACCTACGATAAAAATTATAGCCCTCTCCATTCTCTGTAGGTGGAAAAATTTGCAAAATGCCAATGTATCGAATACTTATTTTCCCCACTGTCCCCAATCCAGCAGATTGAATATCAGTGCACAAGCCTTTCATTTTTCCCCGAGTTCAGTTGCTGTCAAAGATGTCTTTCTCCAATTTCTCAATTGAAAACATGGGGAATTGTGAGGAAAATCTGTCAGATACTGGTTAAAAAGGATTTGTCTGACGGCTGTTGAAGGTATACGGTCACCTTTATACTTCAGTCTGGTACAAGACTAGCTACAGCCACAATGATTGACATTCAAGACAAAACTTTACATTCTAACTTGAATGCTTACTTCTTCATCTCCCATCTCAAATAAAGCAACATTAGAACAATTACAAAGTGGCCATAATGTTATAGGGTCAGATATCTCTGACTTGGTGATTTTACCTCTAATGGCTTTGTCAAGGAGATTCTTAGTTATATTGGTTGGCTGATCTCCTGTAGAAGAGAAGCCATGATGATTATCATTTTACCAATGCATTTGATTATATGAAAGTTTTTGCTTAGGATTGGCCATTCCTTTGCAATAAAAACCCAAGGAAAAGTGTATGACAGATTTATACAATTACACCTTAATAGTAGTGTTGTGAATAGAAAGAAGAAAATATACCAGATGCTTCCAAGTACGTTAAGCTAATAATATTTGGTAAATACTGTAGGTTATAATGCTCACCTTTATATGTCGTGCCATAGGTAGGAGACACAATTCTCTGTCTTATCAAATGCTGTAGATACGGTATTTTAGTCCAGGATCAGCAGTTCACTCGTGTTGGTAATCACACGCTCACTGGCGTGGATTGAAGAGAGCAGTATGTAGTATGTCTGACTTGACTATATCCAAATCTAGAAACAAGTGCTAAAAGCGTTATGGACTGATATAAATAAAAGAAAACTTTTACTTAGGACTACGCGTTTCAAGGACGCAATGGTCACTTCGTCAGGTTATACAATAAAAGGGTGTATGTACGGACTTTAAAATGAACAAAATGGTGGTTGGTCCACATGGTTACATTTAAAAGTACATCAGTAAAAAGTTCCATCTAGTGGTTAGGTAACACATCTTTTGGAATAATGTACAATAAATTATATACAATATCAATATAACACAAAACAAACTTTCAATTTTGTTGTTGTTGCATTTTGGCTTATCACCACTAGATGTCCCTCTCACCAAAAATGTATAAAATAGTATAGTTTTAATTTGTTTGTTTTTTTATTTTAAATCTATTTGGCATAAGTTAAGTACTATATGTTACCTTGTCACTGAGACAATTTATTATTGGGCCCTAAATAGAATTATTCCAATTTGATCATGAGGAACGTTTCCCCAGTGTATTATTTCTATATAGTCATAATTTTATTAAAAACTTAACATTTAACCTGATTTTACCCACTTTAATTCAGATTGTAAATGTAAAGTGGTGTTTCTTTTTTTATTTTATTATTCATAATATGTATAATCAGTCTAGCAATGTTGTAGATTCATAACTACAACTCCCATAATAATAAATTGTTTACAGAAGCCGAACGTGACCAAAAAGGGAGATTGAGAGAATCTCAGCTATTAGGTCTACATTATTGAAATGTTTCACAACAATATTTTGTTTTCTAGATACTTCTTTTTGACTTTGATTATTGGTAGTGTATACAATCAGTCTGGTAATTACAACTCCTGTAATACTGCATGATAAATTAGTTATGGAACTGTATGTGACCAAAAAGAGATATTTAAGGGAACTGTTAGGAATCCCTAGAGCAGGTAAAGAGAAAAAGGAAAACAGACTGTGATCCCTGAAGCTAGGCCCCTCAAGTCTGGCCCTGCCTGCTTGCCTGCCCAACCCTAGGTAGTCAGTGGCAACTGGGCGGCGGTCCCTACCCTGACTAAGTGAACAAATACAGACAAACAAGAAGATGATACAAAATGCCAGGGAATCAGACAAACTGGGTCACATACCACAACGCATCAGGCAGAGAGGAAAGTCAAAGGAGAAGCACATGAAACCAGTAACCGAATAGACCAAGTATACTGCACACCAGATTTAGCAAAAAATATCACCAGCAGAGACTTCAAGCAGGAGGGTTAATAAATAGGAAGTCAGGGACCTGGTCCAGAGTGTGATTGGACCAGGTCCCTGACATCCAGAACACAGCGTGGTGCTGTCGACAGCTGTCAATCACCTCGTCAAATACAACTTCCGCTCAGTACTAAGCCAGCAGCAGACCTGTCAATAACAATTGACCCAGCTAGAAGAAGCTGGGCCGTGTTCAGACTGAAGCCAGGCATAAATACCAAAATCATGGCCAAAAATGCATCTTCCGAACAGAAGACTTTGCCGAGGCCCAAGCAGGTGCAGTCTACTTTCATCTGTTAGGTCAACACTACAGAGACATTTCATGAGTTGGGACCTTTTTGTTTCATATTTATTATTAAATTCTTACAAGCATTGTGATTATACAGAAACTGAATATTTAAATGTCTCTTGATTATCTAAGGCTCAAACACTTATTGTTGCTCTGTGTAGTCCATGTTGATAACATTACTCTATAGAACTAAGATAGTCATGGTATTAAAAGAGATTAAATGCAAATGACAATTTCCAATTTGTTATCCTATAGTACATGCGATCTCTTTAGGATAAACCATTATATGAGGGAGAGTGATACTGGACTTGGATTATATGGTATTTATTTATGTTAGTTTTGTTTTATACAGTATACATTATTGATGGTGCTTTCAACATACTATTTGCTATTATACTATTCTACCAGTTCTGTTACTTCATTTAGTCCTTCAGGCATTGAGACAGGGGCATTAGTAAGGTGCAAACAGTTCCTGGGTCCATATGTTTATTGTGCAGAAAACAAACGTATGGCAATCACATGCAGTGTCGGACAGGGAGGTCTGGGGCCCACAGGGGAGTTGATCTTGGGGGGCCCACCCTACTGTACATGAAAATATTACCGGCCTCTCGGACATAAATGCGCCCATTTTACCACATAATACAGTGTGCAAAACAGAACTGTATTGTGTAGTACAATAGCAAGTGAGTCACATATCTGTCTATCTCACATATCATAGACACAGGGCTAAGTAGCTCCATCCATATCCCCCTCCACCCACATACAATATCTCCCTCCACCCACATACAATATCCCCCTCCACCCACATACAATATCCCCCTCAAATAGTCCACATACAATATCCCCTCCTCATTTCCCTTGGTCACGCACCTCACCACCTTCTAAAATAATCACCAGCAAGAAAGTAGAAGTGTAACTCCTATCACAGGGTCAGGTGTTCCCTCACTCTTACAATCAGGAACACATGTACACCACCACTATACAAATGCCAATATAACCTACAACACCGCCATATAGAGACCACATAGTGGTCAGACACCAGCTCAGGTCACATCACATTACAGTGAATACAGCACTGATCCAATATAGAAGTAAAATAACCCCTGAAATCAGGGACTCACCGGAGACGTCTTATCTGATGAGTCATTCTCTTCTCTCATGAGTCGTTCTTATTCTCTTTTCTTCTGCATCCATACCACACCGTCATGATAACTTGTCCTGGCCATAACTCATCCATGCAGAAATTACACACAAATATCTTAGAATCCTCAATTTTCCAGCACCTCTTTACCCATTCCCACCTCTGTACAAACTGCCCAGGGGTGAGAGAGCGGGTACAAGCCATAACTTAGAGGCCTAGTATCCTGAGGGGTTGGAGGGTGGGGAAAGGACTAACCCCCTGGAGATAATGCAGGAGTATACAGGCAGTTAGGAACTCCCTTTAGGTAGTATACAGGCAGTTGGGGTCTCCTTTAGGTAGTATACAGGCAGTTAAGGCCTCCTTTAGATAGTATACAGGCAGTTAGGGGTCTCTTTTAGGTACTATACAGGCAGTTAAGGCCTCCTTTAGATAGTATACAGGCAGTTAGGGGTCTCTTTTAGGGAGTATACAGGCAGTTAAGGGTCTCTTTTAGGTAGTATACAGGTAGTTAGGGGCCTCCTTTAGCTAGTGTGCAGTAAGTCAGCCCCCCCTTTAGCTAGTGTGTAGGTAGTCAGGGCCCCCTTTAGCTAGTGTGTAGGTAGTCAGGGCCCCCTTTAGGTAGTCAGGGCCCCCTTTAGCTAGTCAGGGCCCCCTTTAGGTAATCAGGGCCCCCTTTAGGTAGTCAGGGCTCCCTTTGTTAGTCACGGCCCCCCATTAGGTAGTCAGGGCCCCCCTTTATGAAGTCAGGGCCCCCTTTATGTAGCCAGGGCCCCCTTCAGTAGTCAGGGTCCCCTTTATGTAGTCAGGGGCCCCTTTATGTAGTCAGGGCCCCCCTTTAGTAGCATTGGCCCCCCTTTAGTAGTCAGGGCCCCCTTTATGTAGCCAGGGCCCCATTTATGTAGTCAGGTCATCCCTTTATGTAGTCAGAGCCCCCCTTTAGTAGCCAGGGCCCCACTTTAATAGCCAGGGACCCCCTTTAGTAGCCACGGCCCCCCTTTAGTAGCCAGGGCCCCCCTTTAGTAGTCAGGGGCCCCCTTTCTGTAGCCAGGGCCCCCTTTAGTAGCCAGGGCCCCCCTTTAGTAGCCAGGGCCCCCTTTAGTAGCCAGGGCCCCCCTTTAGTAGTCAGGGCCCCCTTTAGTAGTCAGGGCCCCCCTTTAGTAGTCAGGGCCCCCTTTAGTAGTCAGGGCCCCTTTAGTACCCAGGCCCCCCATTAGTAGCCAGGGCCCCCCTTTAGCAGCCAGGGCCCCCTTAAGTAGCCAGGGCCCCACTTTATGTAGTCAGGGCCCCCCTTTATGTAGCCAGGGCCCCCCTTTATGTAGCCAGGGCCTCCCTTTAGTAGCCAGGGCCCCCCTTAAGTAGCCAGGGCCCCCCTTAGTAGCCAGGGCCCCCATTAGTAGCCAGGGCCCCCCTTAGTAGCCAGGGTCCCCATTAGTAGTCAGGGCCCCCTTAGTAGCCAGGGCCCCCCTTAGTAGCCAGGGCCCCCCTTAGTAGCCAGGGCCCCCATTAGTAGTCAGGGCCCCCATTAGTAGCCAGGGCCCCCAATAGTAGCCAGGGCTCCCAATAGTAGCCAGGGACCCCCTAATAGTCAGGGCCCCCATTAGTAGCAGGGCCCCCCTTAGTATCCAGGGCCCCCAATAGTAACCAGGGCCCCCCTTAGTAGCCAGGGTCCCCAATAGTAGCCAGGGCTCCCAATAGTAGTCAGGGCCCCCATTAGTAGCCCGGGCCCCCCATAGTAGCCAGGGCGCCCCATAGTAGCCAGGGCCCCTCTTAGTAGCCAGGGCCCCCCTTAGTAGTCAGGGCCCCCATAGTAGCCAGGGGCCCCCGTAGTAGCCAGGGTCCCCGGTAGTAGGCAGGGCCCCGCATAGTAGCCAGGGCCCCCCCTAGTAGTCAGGGCCCCCATTAGTATTCAGGGCCCCCAATAGTAGCCAGGGCCCCTCCTAGTAGTCAGGGCCCCCATTAGTAGTCAGGGCCCCCAATAGTAGCTAGGGCCCCCTTTTGTAACCAAGGCCCCCCTTAGTAGTCAGGGCCCCCATTAGTAGTCAGGGCCCCCATTAGTAGCCAGGGCCCCCATTAGTAGTCAGGGCCCCCATTAGTAGCCAGGGCCCCCCTTAGTAGCCAGGGCCCCCAGTAGTAGGAAGGGCCCCCAATAGTAGCCAGTGTCCCCAATAGTAGCCAGGGTCCCCCTAGTAGTCAGGGCCCCCATTAGTAGTCAGGGCCCCCCTTAGTAGTCAGGGCCCCTTAGTAGTCAGGGCCCCCTTAGTAGTCAGGGCCCCCATTAGTAGCCAGGGCCCCAATTAGTAGCCAGGGCCTCCCTTAGTAGTCAGGGCCCCCATTATTAGCCAGGGCCCCGATTAGTAGCCAGGGCCCCGATTAGTAGCCCGGGCCCCCTTAGATAGTTTAAAAAAAAAAAAACAACCAGCCACTTACCTGGCTCCGGCTCCGGCTCCGGCTCCCGCTCCTGGCAGGTCCCGGCCGCTCCGAGCTCCCCGCCAGCTCCAGCCGCCCTGCATAGGCGGCGCGGTAAAGTGACGTCAACTTGCCGCCTACGTCAGCAGTAGGGGCCGGCGCCCGGCAGGCTGAAGGCCTAACGCCTTCAGCCTGCCAGGGAGTTCAGTGGAGTGCAGCGCTAGTGGCGCTGTACTCTGCTGACACCGCGCAGCCCCGGGAGTCGGGGACATTAGTCCCCAACTCCCGGGCCCGGTCTCTGAGCGCTCGGGACGCAGGGCCCGGGTGCTCAGGGACCGGATGCGCAGCCGGGCCCCGGGGAGCGGTGGCACTGTCTCCGGGGCCCACAGCAGCTCGGGGGGGGGGGGGTGCCCACCGGTGGATTCCCCGAACCCCCGGCGGCCCAGGCCGAGCCTGATCACATGCCCCGCAAAATGGTAAACATAAACAAAACTCCTGCTCGTCTGAGCACTCACTAACACCTTGTGCAACGTAAGTCCGGTGTAGCAGACACTGGCCTCCTCCATTGTGAACACCTCCAGCCCAAAAGGTAGACTGGAGTTGCAGCCGACCTTCAGTCATCTTACTTGCTGACCTTAAATAGGCCAGGGAAATCCTGGCATGGAACATGGGGAGTAAGCACACACCCTGCTCTATGCTTACACCCAATGAAAGGCCGACCCAGGATGGCTGAAAGCCATACTAACATATGGCTAAACGTATATCGACAGTCTGTACTGTTGACATATATTAAATGTTGGCCTTTCACTCCACCAAGGCTCCTTACCTTGGTGGCATGTGTCTTGAACTCCCCAGGCATATGTCCAGAACCTGGCTGGTATACAAACACCGTTGCAGACCTTCCCGGGCTGCTGCCTTACAATATCCAACAGATTTCCTTCCTACATAGTGCCTAAAATCTGTTTAAGGTTTCCTCCATAATGTGATCAATTGGTGTTATGTTTAGTAGTTGATCATTACTATTATGTTTACTCATAAATGCAGTGGAATGCCATGTAATAGATATTTATTTATGATATTAAACCGGTGATTGCATGTTCTGAGGAAGGTAGATAACATAGATAGTAAGGTAGATTACATAATCTGAGGAACAATTTAACATAAATCTAAGATAAAAAATTTCTCCTTATTTACAAGATGAGGATGATTTTGTTTTATCACTTATGCCAGGACCAAGGCAACATGTTTTGCTATTGCACTTATAGCTACCTGGTTTCTGATACACTGTTTTTTAGGTTTTCTTATTTTTATGCATTTTAATCCTGCTAGGTGCAAGAATCTCTTTTAGAGTAGTTCACTGCCTAATGGTGATTGCAGGATATGGGGGGGGAGTTTTGGTGCTAAAAAAGATCTTTTTGTAGACTGTACCAGTATTTTTTAAGAATTTATTGTGTTGGATATTGCCACGGGTGTACCCTTGGCTCAGGCTGAGAACCGCAGGGACACCTGTGCTCCCTCGGTGCCGGCGAGTGGCGCCACGACCCGTAACTCGGGCCACGGGCGCATTCGCGGTCCAGTGTCTTGCTTACCCGGCCGCGCTGCTGCTCCCCTCTGCCATGCTGTCGGCCGCACTCCCGTTCCCTAGGGCACGTGTGCGCAGGCTCTTTAAGATTTAAAGGACCAGCGCACCGGTAATTGGCTATTGCCGGGTGTTGGTCCTATTTATTCCGCCCACTTCCTCCAGCCCTTGCTGGATCCTTGTGTTCTCAGCTCCATGTTTCCTGATCCTTGGTGTCTCCTTGTTCCTGTGTCCTGTTCAGCGTTTCCCTGCTTCCACCGTGCTGTCCTGCTGTCCTGCCTGCCTGCCCCGACTACCAGCCTCCGACTACGTGTTCCTGGCCGCACCTCGGCAGTCGCCGCGACCCAGCCGCGTCAGGGGCAGCGACCTGGTGGTGTCCCGCCACAGCGAGACCATCCCGCTTTGCAGCGGGCACTGGTGAAAACCGGATTCCACTTAGACTCCGCTCCCTGGCGTGGTTTCCACCATCAGTCACGGTGGTCCAGCGGATACACTTTCCATCGCAGCGTTACAGTAGGATCCAGCCATGGATCCTGCCAAGGTGCCGTTACCCACGGTGGCAGACCTCACAACAATTGTTGCCCAGCAGTCCCAGCAACAGGCGCAGCAATTGACCCAATTAACCTCCATAATGCAGCAGCTCATTGGCGTACAACAGCAGCCTCCGCCTCCTCCTCCGGCATCTTGGCTGCTCAAGTCCCCGCCGAACCGATGGCCCCTGGGGGGGGCCCCAAGCTCGTTTATGTCTTCCTTCTAAGTATGACAGTGAACCCAAGCTTTGCAGGGGGTTCATCACCCAGTGCTCTATGCACATAGAGCTGATGGCTGACCAGTTCTCGTCTGAACGTGTGAAGGTGGCTTTTGTCATCAGCCTACTCGCCAGCAAGGCCTTGCTTGGTAACTCCCCCTGGACCGTGTGACTTTTTGGGCAGCGGATTTTCGGGTCTTTTTTAAAGAATTCTGGGAGTTTTTCAAACAATAAAATCCCCAAAAAAAACAGATATACACCATGCTACGTGCCTACTAGGTATACAGGATATATAGGTATTTTCAAGTTATTCCCCCAAAAGGGGTAACACTCCAAAAACCAAAACTTCCACTGTTAAACCCTAAAGTACAAGTGGGGTATCGCCCCGAAAAGGACGCCCCACCCCTCGATGATTCCCCCATTAAAATTTTCTATCTAGAAGGTGAATAACAAAACCTGGATACCCAAAGAAAGTTTGACCAAAAAACCCCTTAAAAAAACTATTACCAACCCATAAAGGCAATATGTTCCTAGATTAGATTTTTTAAAACCCCGAATCAATATATTTATCCTTTTTGGGTAATACTTCCCTTTGCTTCGGGATTTTCCCACCGTTTTTTCCCTCAAAATCCTGGGGACTCATCAGGGAAAATACTCAACCCTTTCCCAAATCCAATAGAATGAGCACACTCTTAGATGCAAGAGTGCCCGAGGAAAAAGGCGCCAAATTCAAATTGCAATTTTTGGGGGGAAGAAAAGACTTTTTAAGCCTACTCCCACCCTGACTAGCCGGTACAAAGGTCACACCGCACAGGGCCCTTTTTTCCCCCCCCCCTTTCCCGGACTCTGGTTTGGCGGGGAACTTCAATTCCACCCCGCTCTATGCGGGAAAAACTTCCTCTATCCGTTTGGAAAGCCCGGTTATCTTTTGTCACTGGGGAGGCTTCCCGGGGCTTCCATCAATACCTACCCAAAAAAAGGTGTCCCCAATAGGGGGACCAAGAGAGGATTAGTTTTTATTTCTTCTTCGGCGATCCTCCCGGGCAACCGTGCTGCAACGCCATGCCCCCTTCCTTTATTGGAAACTGGGGGGTCCCTTGGGACCAGACGCAAACACTGCTTGGGGGTACCTCGCCCCCGTGCTTCCCACTTCTTTTCCCCGGCCCCACAAACTGTTCCAGCCGCCTGATGCTTACCCAAAACTTTTCTGTGTATTTTCAGAAAAACAAGCAGAACCCTTCTTCCTCATCGGCCGTTCGAATGCCCTCTTGATCCACCTGACCCTCCCCCCCGAGGGCCGGGTTTTTCCTTTTCATACCGGGAAATCTACGATTCGACCAAAACCAGAGAACCTCCGGAAAAGGGGTTTTTCCGCAAATCCCCTCCCCGCGGGTGGGGTTCTTCTTTGTGCAAAAGAAGACGGCTCCACGGCCTGCATAGATTTCGGGGCAAAAAATTACGGTGAAAAACCGTTATCCATTGCCTTTAATCACAGAATTATTTGACCGACTCCGTGGAGCTTCTCCAAGTTGGACGTACGGGGGGCTTATAATCTCATACGCATCCGTGAGGGGGAGGAGTGGAAGACCCTTCCAACCCCGGACGGGGATTTCGAAAATTTTGTCATGCCTTCGGCCTGTCAAGCCCCCAGGTCTTCCAGGGCTTTTTAACGAAATCTTTCCCTGACTCCTACAATCGGCGGATTGTTACCTAGATGACATCTTGGTCTTTTCTCCAGACTTAAAAACCCCCCTCTTTATGGCCCAGTGCTCCCTCTTCGTCAAATTTCCTCTATCCCAACTGGAGAAGTTCACTTTTTCCAACAAAACCCCCCTACCCTTCCTCGGGTACATAATTTCGGACAAGGGGCTTCAAATGGACCCGGCCAAATTTTCCTCCGTGTTGCAGTGGCCACGTCCTGTCGGCCTGCGGGTCATACAGCAGTTTCTGTGATTCGCCAATTATTACCGCCAGTTCATTCTGCATTTCTCCTCGATGATAGCCCCGATCATGGCCCTGACCAAAAAGAACAGCAACCCGAAGCACTGGCCTCAAGTGGCTGAAGATGCGTTCTCCCAGCTCAAGTTGGCGTTTGCCTCTGCTCCCGTCCTATCTCGGCCTGACGTGGAGAGACCCTTTGTCCTGGAAGTCGATGCCTCGTCGGTAGGGGCGAGACTCTAAAGGCAAGACCATTATGTATGGATTCTTCTCTAAACCCTTCTCTTCCGCAGAGAAGAACTACACTATCAGGGATTACGAACAGCTGGCCATTAAACTGGCTCTGGAGGGGTGTCGCCATCTTCTGGAGGGAGCTCTTCACCCGGTTTCTATATACACTGACCATAAGAATCTCTTGTACCTCCAGTCTGCACAGCGCCTCAACCCTCGCCAAGCCCGGTGGTCTCTTTTTTTTTCCAGGTTCAACTTCGTGATTAATTTCCGCCCTGTAGAGAAGAATATCAAGACCGACGCTCTTTCACGGGCCTCCGATGTCCTATGGGATGAATCGACCCTCCAGCATATCATTTCTCCTGAGCGACTGATCTCCGTGGCCCCGGTGGATCTTCGACAGGTACCCCTTGGCAGAACCTATATGCGCCCCGCACTTCGCCACAGAATTCTTAAGTGGGGTCACTGTTCTCGGATAGCAGGTCACCCTGGAGCTCGGAAAACAGGCCAGCTGATCGCCCGCTATTATTGGTGGCCTGATCTTGTCAACGATGTCAAGGATTATGTCCGTCGTGTGCCCGCAATAAGATGTCCCATCTCAAGCCTGCAGGTCTGCTGCACCTGTTGCCCATTCCGGATCGTCTTTGGTCTCATATCGCTATGGACTTTATTACGGACCTTCCTCCTTCTGCCGGCAATACGGTCATTTGGGTTGTTACTAGTGATGAGCGATTGCGTTGATTATCGTCATCTTGTCTATAGTCGATATCGGCAATTATCAAGACAATTTCCGAAGTGAAAAATGGATTATCCCCGATCCCTTTAAAAGTCTATCAGAAGCAAAAACCCTTCATTTTACCCAAACGGCTGGAGAAGCGGGGAATTAACATCCACAACAGTCAATGGAACGTGCTACTTCGGGAAACACTTAGGTTATAAAACCCCACAAAAAAAAAAGTCAAGACATTCACTTCTTTGTCTTGTACCACACATGCCCCTTAAATGCCTAAAACCCAAAATAAAAAGTGCCGAAGGGATGTTTTTGAACCATCTTTTTTTGAATGGATTGACTACCCCTTCCGGAACGCAATGACCTTAAAACCCGTTTGCCCCACAGTTTTAAAAAGGGACGGAAAAAGAGTCTTTCAAACCCTTTTTTAACCCCCTTAGGTCACTTCTTTAAACCCTTCGGGGATCCTTTTTGGGGGCCCCCCGGGGACACTGTGCACCGTCTATACCCCCCAATTCTCTAAAACTCGGTTCCCTCCCCGGGTACTAAACAAGCTGTCCCGATCTCCCCGGGGGCCCCTTTCTGGGAGGGGACTTAAATTTTTGGTGTTCTCCCCAAGTCAGATAGGCATTCCCTACAGGGATACCTCCCCCCCAGGGCCTTGTTTTCAGGGTCCACGGGGTTCCGTCAGTCATTTGGAAACATGGTCTTTATGTTGTGGAGGGCAATCATCCAACTGTCGTCCTTCACTTTCCCCCCCCCCCCCCCAGAAACCCCTTGTCTGGATCCCCTTTTTGGCAACCCCCTTTGCGCTTATATCGAGGAATAGGCCCCTATCATGGCAGACCACGCGCCGTTTCCCCAAAAAAAAAAGGTGCCTCTCAACCTCTTGCCCTTTTGGGGGCTGAACGATCTTTGCTTTAAAAAAACCAAAAAGGGGGAGATCCCTGGCGCCCTTTAAAAATTTTTTTTTAACTGAAAGTGGATCGGGGTCAGTGTCAACTATGGAGCCCACAAGGCGGGTTTTTCGAGGAACATGGGATCTCTTGGGTTCGGTGAAAGGAGAGCGAAGGAGCATAGATTTCCCTTGCAACTCCGACTTTAAAAACCTTTCAGACCCCAATGTTTGCCAGACCAAAATTTACGCACCCCCCGCTTATTGCAATAGGTCTGATAAAAAACCGCTTGCAAAAGGTAGAGAGTGTTTTATTTTAAAGAAAATTTTTGAATCGGAACAAAGCCCCTACTCTCCCGGCCAGATTTTTCGGGGTAGGGGGTTAAATTTTTCCCCCCCCCTGAAAAGGGTCCAGGCTTTTAACCTATGACCCAAAAATTGAGTCACCTCCCTAGTTTTCTCTCATTGTATTCCTACTGGGGGGCCCCCGATTGGTCGGGGACCTCCCCGCTAGGAAGGAATTTTTGGTGTTGTTTTTCGAAATGTGGGGAACGTGAGGTAATAATCCCCCTTTTAATGGAGAATTATGGGAGTGTTTAAAACCTCCCCAAAAGGCAAAGCCCCAGGTCCCGTGGATATTCGTACTTGACACAAAACATTTTTCCCCGGAACTAGTCCCCCGTGTCCTCTGACAAAAGCTTTTACAGGGTTCCCTTTTCCCGGGGGGAAGTGTCCATCTTACTTACTTCACCCCCCAAACCGGGGGATCCGGCAGAATGTGCAGTAAGACCAATAGCCCGTTTAAACTCCGACATTAAAAATTTTTTAAAAAATCCCCCCCCCCACCCCCCCCCCCCCCCCCCCAAAACCTTTTGGCTTCTGCGACTGGTTCTAGGACAGGGGGGGTTTGTCCCCATCCCGCAAGGTGGGGAAATACCGCAGGCCATTGCTTAATTGAATTTCCCAAACTTGCAGAAAAGGAACCCCTCCCCCCTAAGCTGAGCAAAAAGGGCCCTTTTACCATCTGGTGGCCCTTCCCGTTTTCAACACTTAAGTCCTTTGGTTTTACTGGTAATTTTTTTGCAGGGGGATCATGGGCTTTTTCTCCTTCCATCGCTCCTAAAAGCCTATGAGACCTCCCCCCCTTTAGAATCTACAATGGCACAGCCCGGGCTGCCCCCTCTCCCCCTTTCTCTTATACTATGCATGGGCCCCTTTTATCTAAGATTGACTTGAACCCCCGTTGGTACCGGGTTAGGGATAAAAAGGGTTTTAAAGTCTCCCCTTTTTGCGGACGCGTTTGCGAAAACCGATGCCTTGGCCCCCCCTCTGTAGCTTGCACATTTCCTAAACTTCGGGACCCCTCGGGCTTTTTAAAGGGTTTAAAGTCCAAGACAGGGCCCTCCCCCTCTATCCCCTGCTGAACCCTGGCTGATTTCAGTCCCCTTTTCCCTATGGTGGCAAACCGGGCTCCCCCCAAATTAGGGGTCAAATCTGACGCGAAACTATAAAACGTTATATAGCGCAACTTCCCCCTCCCTATTCCTAAAGTACGCACCCCCTTTTTTTCTAAGTGGCAACCCCTGGTTATCCTTCTGGACGTATTCGTCAGTAAATTGACAATTTTACCCCAAATTAATGTACCCTTTTTGCCCTCGGTGCCAACCGTAAAGGTCTGAAGTCCGAAGCAGCAATCTTTAAATTTTATGGGCACAAAAGGCGCACCGTGTCGCTAGGGGAAATCCTGTGGCAACAAAATTAGGGGGGGGCTGGCTGCCCCGAACATCCCGAAATATTATGGGCGTCCGGTTTGCGTGTTTATCCCCGCATGGTCCACATGTTGTTCACTAAAAGGAGGAATCGAGAAAATATGGCTAGCCCCGTTTCTCCCAAATGTTTCCTTTGGATGCTAGGGAGGTCACGTTTCTCCGGTCCCCCTAGGGCCAATGACTTTTGGTCAGGGGAAAAAATGCCGGGGCAAATTCCTCGGGCCTTGGGCCCTCCCAATGGATCTTTCCTTTTCACCCCCTTCTGCCGGCCGCCCCTCGGCCATTTTGGCCCAGGGCAGCAGAAAAAATTTTTTCCCCGAGGATTTTTTTTTTTTAGCTCTTTTTAAACCGGGGATGTTCCTTTTGGGAGCTCTGCAAAATTGACCCCCCACTCAGACCCCAAAATTCTCCTCCCTTTCAAAAAAAGACCCCAGAAACTCTCGCGGGGGGTCATTACTCTCCAACCCCACCCTTTTGAAAGGCTGTGTAAGTTGGGGCTGTCGTTAAAAGGGCTTATTTCTGGTTTAAGCCAATCAATGATCCTTCCCCCAGACTAGAACTATCCCATCCTATATGCACAAGTGGGAGAGTTTTCTGGGCGGAAGCTTCCCATAAAAAAGAATGGCAGACCAAGGGCACGAGCGGCCAAAACCCGACTTCATCCTAAAAAAGGAATCAATAAAAGACTCTGCACGGGTCCCAAAACCCGGCTTTACACAAATTTAACCCAGGTCTCGAGTGCCTCTGGAGGTTTTGGGTCCCCATCCCCCGGCCCCCTAATTCTTTTTTCGGGGACTCCCGGGCCCCATAAAACTATTCTGGGCAGGTCACGGGGCCCCTACGGGAATTCTTCCCCCAAGGGGGTCCGGTGGACCCTTTCTTCTTTTGAACATCCCAATGGCAGGTTTTCTAAAATGCCTAAGCTTTTCCCCATCCTAACACCCGCCAAGTGCTTGATTTTCCCCTTTTGGAAGCAGCCGCACCCCCACCCCTACAATTTGCACACGGGAATCTGCGAGGTGCACGGTGGAGGACTCATTCCATTTACACAAAAGCCGATGTTTGATATAGGGGAACCCCGGCTCTCCTAGGGGGAAACGTTTGCTTTCCAAAATTCCCCCCTTAAATAATGGTCTCCTCCTTCCCCCCCCTTCCTCTCTCCCCCCCCCTCCCCCTTTTGTCTGCTTGTCTGTTGGGTCTGTCACGGCCTCTTTTATTACACCGGTTTTTTGGGTTTTTACCCGTTTGTGTTACATAGGCCTTTTTGGCGGACAACATGCTTATTTTTGGTTTCCCCCTTATTTTTATATGTAAAATTTTGTGTGTATTTTTAAAACCCTTCTCATTCTGTTTTTTTCTTTTTTACTAAAAAAAATATTAAAAAAAATACGTTACAAAAAAAAACAAAAAAAACTTTTTATTGAAAAGGACATTTGATATATTGTCTGTACCCCCAAATGACCATTAAAAATGTCTGACCCACAATTTAAAAAAGTGGGGGAAAAAAGGGGTCTTTGAACCACCCTTTGTTTCACTGGCATTGACTATACCTGTCCTGGGGGCCCCATGAGCCCCCCAAAACCCGCATGACCCCCACATTTAAAAAAATGCCCGAAAAAGGAGTCTTTCAACCACCCTTTTTATTTCATGGACTTCACATAACTGTCCGGACCGCAGAAGCCATTAAACGTATGACCCAAGATTAAAAAAATGCCGGAGAAAGGAATCTTTGAACCCCCATTTTAGTTGAACTGGACATTGACTATACCTGTCCCGGGCCACGCATGGCCCCAAAATCATGCCCCATTAAAAAAATGCCCCAAAAAAGGGGTCTTTGAACACCATTTTAGTTTCACTGGACATGACTATACCTGTCCTTACCCAGATGACCCTAAACCTGTTTGCCCCCCAAATCACAAAGTGGCACTTGCATTTTGTCTGGGACTGTATTTAGTATTGTTTTGGTAATACATTTGTTTCAGAATTTATTTAGGGAAGGGGTTTTTTTTATAGTTTTACATTATTTTCATTTTTCCCTTTTTTTTTCAAGTGTGGTAACTACAAACATACACCCCCCCCTGCGGAAAAAGGAGTCTTTCAAACCATTTAGTTGACTGGACATTGCTATATATGTCCCGTACCCCCAAATGACCCCTTAAACCCCTTGACCCCCAAAATTAAAAGTGCTGGGGAAAAGGGGGTCTTTGAACCCCCCATTTTTTTTTTTCCCGGCATTTACTAACCTGTCCCGTAAAAAATATGACCCTTAAACCGTTGAACCCCCAGATTAAAAAGTGCCAAAAAGGATCTTTGAACCCCAATTTTAGTTGAACGGACTTCACTATACGTCCTGTACCAAAGTATGCCATTAAACCTGTTGACCCACGATTAAAAATGATGGAAAAAAAAGGCTTTAAACCCCCCATTTAGTTTCATGGGAATTGACTATACCCGTCCTGGACCGAGAATGACATTAAACCTGTTGACCCAGATTAAAAAGTCCAGAAAAAGGGGTCTTTCAACCCCCCTTTTTTTTTATAAAATTACTAAAATTTTTCCTGGACCGCAAATGCCCTTTAAACCTGTATGCCCACGATTAAAAATCCCAGAAAAAGGAGTTTTAAACCACCTTTTAATTTCACTGGAAATTGACTATCCTGTCCTGTCCACGAACCCCCTAAACTTGTTTGCCCCACAATCAAAAAGTGGCCTATGTATTTTGTACAGTGACCCCCTTTTAGTATTTTTTTTGGTAACTGACATTTTTTTCAAAATTTTTTGGGAATTTTTATTTTAGTTTTACATTATTATCTTTTTGTTTTTTTTTAAAGGTGTAACATACAACCACCCCCCCCCTGCAGTTTTTAAAGGTATTTTTTCCGTGTAATGTGTTAATTCGCCCGCACCCCCCTTAAATAAAAAATGTCCAAAATCACCCCCAAAAAATTTCTTAGTTGAGAGACATTTGCCCCGGCTTCTAAGTGATAAGCCAATCAATTCAATGGTTTCATTTTTCCTCCAAATTTTTTAGTGATTGGGGCAGACTCCCCTGGGGATCAATGATGTGGGCCCCCTAGTGACTCCAGCCCCAAAAATTTTTAACCTCAAATTTTGCAATTTGTGTCCCGCCCTGGGGCCCCCTTTTTAATTCTTTAAACTACAGAAATCACCTTTTTCAAACTGATTTTTTTAGAAAATTTTTAAGCTTCCTGATTGCCCCAAAGGGGAGAGCAGTGTGCCGTCAGCCATCTGTTAAACGGGGGAGTGCCGGGCCCGATTACGGGGTGCGGGGAAGCCAGGAGCGTCTGTCATCTATTAACCCAGTTCAGCGCCAGGGCCGGAGTTACAGTAGGTGCGGTGTAGAGCCAGGGTGGCGTCGTCTCTATTAACATGGTAAAATGCCCTTTGACGCAGCAACGGAAAACAGTCGTTGTGAAGCAGAGTGCGTGGTAAAGCGGAGTGGAAGTGTGAGGTTAAGACCTCAGTCGTCCTCATGTACACAGTCAAGCCTGGGTTAGCGCTTGCCCCGCCGTATGATGCGGACATATTGAGCTTCACTTGGGGAATTACTGGTGGTTAACACTCCGTTCCACCCAGGTGCCCTTTTTTTTGGCATGTCTTTTTCTCATTTTACTAAACGTGCTGGTGGAAATGGTCTCTGTACTTTGTTCTCTGTCAGTGCTCCATAACTCCATGTCCTCTGAATAACCTACATCTGGTCATAGTCTTCCTGTACCTCCTTGTACAAATTAAGCAGGAATTTTTTTACCAGCTTATTTTGTACATGCAAGTTTTTTAGTAGTTTAATTCTTAGAAAACACTTTTAAATTAGGATGGAATCCCACATGTCTTTGTTCTATTTTTTAATGTTATAAATGGTTGTCTCGTATACAGGATTGCTAGCTATGTTAAAGATCTTGCAAAAACAAGTATTTTGCAATATGTGTTCCTATGAACCAGTGTACTCCCTATTCCTGATTTATGACAGCACATCACCCCCTTGAGCCTACTCTTGACAATTGTGAAGAACTATTTGTCTGTTAGGAAACACATTTCTTTACTATTGGGACTGTTGTCTAGCTGCATTTTCTCAGCAAAATGCCCCCAAAAGTCATATATCATGGTCCCTTGAGCCACTTTTGACAATTGTGACGAACATAATGGTCTGTTATGAAACAACATTTTTTTTTAATAGGACCTGTAGCTATAGCTGGCTTGTCACAGCAAAATGCCCCCAAAAATTCAAAAAATGACAGTGTTGAGCCACTTTTGGTCAATTGTGAAGAACAAATGTCTGTTAGAAACAACATTTTATTTTATAATAGGACTGTCGTTAGTATAGCATGCTTTGTCACAGCAAATGCCACCAGAAATTCAAAGCATGACCTTGAGCCACTTTTGACAATTGTGAAGAACAAATGTCTGTTAGAAAACAACATTTTTTTTTTATTATAGGACTGTAGTATAGTGAATGTCACAGCAAAATGCCCCAATAATTCAAAACATGACCCTTGAGCCAATTTTGAACAATTGTGTAGAACAAATGTTGTTATAAACAACATTTTTTGATAAATAGGACCTGTAGTATTGCTGCATGTACACAGCTAATGCCCCAAAAATTCAAAAAATGGACCTTGAGCCACTTTTGACAATTGTGAAGAACAAATGTCTTTTAGAAACAACATTTTTTTTATAATAGGACTTGTAGTATAGATGCATGTCACAGCAAAATGCCCCAAAAATTCAAAGCATGACACTTGAGCCACTTTTTGACAATTGTAAGAACAAAAGTCTGTTAGAACACATTTTTTTTTAATTGGACCTGTTAGTATAGCTGCATGTCACAGCAAAATGCCCCCAAAAATTCAAAACTGACCATGAGCCACTTTTGACAATGGAAGAGTCAATATGTCTGTTAGAAACAACATTTTTCTGATAATAGGACCTGTAGTATAGACTGAATGTCACAGCAAAATTGCTCTCCCAAAAATTCATAAACATGAACCTTGAGCCACTCTTTTGACAATGGTGATGAACAAATGTCTGTCAGAAAACAATCTTTTTTTTTTTTTTTATAATAGGACCTGTTAGTATTGCTGCATGGGTCACAGCAAAAATGCCACAAAAATTCAAAACAGGACCCTTTGAGCCACTTTTGACTATTGTGAAGAACATATGCTGTTAGAAATAAATTTTTTTTTTATATTTGGAACCTGTAGTACTTGCTGATTTCAAAGCTGCATGACCCAAAAAATTATAAAAAAATGACTTCTCAGCCCACTGTTAAAAATTGTGGAGGGGTTGAAATGTCCACTTAGAAGCCACATTTCTGTTCCAAAGGACCATAGTTTATTGCTGTATCTCACAGCAACATGACCCCAAAATAATATTAAAAATGCTTCTCAGACTGTTAAAATATGGTGTGAGGGAAAAATGCACTTAAATGCCACATTTATGTTCAAAAGGACCATGGAGTTTAGCTGTATCTCACAGCAACATGACCCCAAAAAATTATAATATGACTTCTCAGCAACTATTAAAAATTGGTGATGGAGAAATGCCACGTAGAATGAAGCCACTTTTCTGTTCAAAAGGACATAATTACAGCTGTATCTCACAGTACATGACCCCAAAAAATTAATAAATATGACTTCTCAGCCACTATTTACAAATTGTGATGGTAGAAATGCACTTAGAAGCCACATTTCATGTTCAATGACCATAATATAGCAGTATCTCACTGGCAACATGACCTCAAAACCATGACAATTGCGAATACTACTAAAGATTAAAGTTTGTAGTAAATTGTGTTGTCATGAAACCCTTGCTGTTTTTACAGTCTCTCACAGCCTAAACCAGCAAATGAAACGTGTTGGGAACTGAGAATTAAAATTAGAGTAAGAAATGATCATTTTAAAAATTTTTTTTCAAAGTGGTCCATTTCAGTTGAAGAGGAATGGGATGATGACTGGCAATATTCGCGTGACCTCGGCAATTGGGGCGCCCAACATCATCAGAGTATCCATGCCTGGTTTCATCTTGATGAAAGTCAAAGATCCACATTATCTGTGGAGGGAAGCAGGAATGGTTTGTCTGTAATGATCCTCCTGCTGTGCTGAAGGTGTATCCGCCTCGATTATGACGGCTGGCTGTGGCAGGACAACACCTCTATGTTTCCTGGTCCGTGGTTTCTCCTTGTTCCTATGTCCTGTTCAGCGTTTCCCTGCTTCCACCGTGCTGTCCTGCTGTCCTGCCTGCCTGCCCCGACTACCCTGCCTCCGTCTACGTGTTTCCTGGCCGTACCTCAGCAGCCGCCGCGACCCAGCCGCGTCAGGGGTAGCGACCTGTTGGTGTCCCGCCACGGCGAGACCATCCCACTTTGCGGCGGGCTCTGGTGAAAACCGGGTTCCACTTAGATCCCGCTCCCCGACGCGGTTTCCACCATCAGTCGCGGCGGTCCAGCGGATCCACTTTCCATCGCAGCGTTACAGATATTATGCATAATAACATTATTTTTTCTTTGGTGATTTATTTATTCTGGATTTCTTATTTAATACAGTAGATGCTGGGATCATATCCATATCCAAAAAAAAAGGTTATTTAATGTGAATGACAGACCCTCTAAGATAAAGTTTCTTTGTACTTGAGTAAGTAGAGGATCATTTTTGGTGTAAGTCACTATACTCCTAATACCTAGTTTGTGGTCTATATTATAGTACAGAGTGGTGTCATCCATCGTTAAGAACAACTATGTTTCATTATAGGGAATATTGGATAATAATTCAGTGAATGCATCTAAGTATCTTAAGTAGCTCAGTACCTGTATAACATAATCTGCAAAAGGAGATAAAGATAATGAGATAAATTACTTTTCCCACTACCGATACCAGAAATAATTGGTTGAAAAGGGAGGAATTCCAAACTCTTGTTTATTTTCGGCATATAGTAAAAGTTGGGTTTATAAGGAACTGGTATAATTATAAATATCTTTTCATATTTTGTTGGCTCTCCTCAGAGACTAGGGTCAACATGTATGTATTTTGGCACCCAGACGACATATTTTTTTGCGCACATTAGTAGTGTAGAATGCGCCTGAATTTATGAACCTGTTCTACTGCAGGTCATAGATTAGACACTTTCTAGCTCCAAAATGACAAATCAAGCTCAAGTAAACCATACTAATGCCCTTAAAAGGGCGATTACTACAATAACAGCCGCTCCACCAACTTCACCGGTGACACCCTGAAAAATTCCCTAATGCTATAAATTAAACAGTAACAATTTACTATGAGTATCAAAATATTGCCATACATTGTTAAGAGCCCAAAGTGTTTTATTCAGCAGGGCATACATAGAACATACATATTCAACAGCTACTAGAAGGGTTGACTAGGGTAAGGCTATTGTGCCCAAGGAGAGCTATAGCCCCATAAGATGACCCTTATCTTCATCTTATCTTCATCTACTGAGGGCATTAGTATGTTTCTTTCCTAAAGGACCGCATAGATGGAAACCTATCCTGCCCTTTTACTCCACAGCTTGGGCATCTACTATTGCTTTTATGAATATCGGATTGAAGGTATGACGTTTGTGAGGCTTCAGGCGATGTGGTGCTCATTTATGGTTAGTCTATCTTTTCTGTGATTTTTTTATCATATTACTAAAAGTTAAGCTTAATTGTGCTTAATCCCTTACTTTTGTTGATTATGGTTTTGGACATTTCACATTGTTTAGATATTTTTTCTTGAGGCCACATTAGATTGGGACTGCTCTTGTAAATATAAGACTATCTCACTTCGATGGTCAACTTTGCAGTAATAGCTGTTTTTCTTCCATTAACTAATTTCAAGAAATATTTTCCAGCTGCTGGGTTAACACGTGGGTTTGCTTTTGAGAAAAGTAAGTATTTTTGTACTTGATAATAAAAAACATCATTGTGAAAAAATCATTCTGAGTATCTATCATATTTTTGTGTGTTGTGGTTAGTTTAAAAACCATCCCATGCAAACCACTTTTGTACTAACTACACATGTGGGATCTGAATGATGAGCATGTATTTAAAAGTGGTCATGTTTTTAGAGTTTTAAATTTTTTATTGATTTCAATTTAAATGTACATTTTTAGAGGTTTTTACTTTTAAGATTTGAGACCGTGATAAATTATCAAATTCTAAGAGCTTGGCCCAAATGGGTCTTCAGCTTAGCCAAAGATATTTGGTGAGTGAAGAAACAGATGGACAATCCAGTGCCACCCAGGACTGTTGTTACCCCTTTGGCTTCCAACCTTACAGTTTTACGAAATGCTATCTTATAGAGTTCTGGAAAAGATTGTAGATACATCAGGGCCGCCATCAGAAAATTTCGGGGCCCCCCTTTACAGTAAACCCCCTGGCCCCCTGTCAAACCCGCCCTACAATGACCCAAAACCCCCTTAGCCCCCCCCCCAGCCAACCCCCCAGAACCCCCCCCCCCGTCACTCAACCCCAGAAAAAAAATTTGAAAATTGCGCCTTTTTTTTGGATTTTTTTTCTAAATTTATACAACTACATTTTATATTTTTGGTAAATTTTTATAAGGGGCCCAAAAAATAACTCTGATCACCAAGTCACCCTTAATGTTACTGACCAAACCAGTATACCAAGACAATAAAAAAAAAAAAAGACCAAATAATCCGCCTTAATATCACTACATATGGTGACTTATCCACTATAATGTTACTGACTAAACCAGTATACTAAGGCCGATATTACCAATAACAACAAAAAAAAAGATGAAGAAAAACCGCAACTTCACATAAACCCCACCATAAAGAGCGAATAATACCAAAATATTTTACTAAATATAATTCAATAAAAAACCCCCAATATAACCCCCATACAGTGAATATGGGGGGAATGCAAAAAACTGTCTAGCCAAATTTCCCACTTTGTGCTCTAGAAACCCATCAGGCCCATAGAACCCAATCAGAGCGCCCCTTTCTTTTTTTTCAGAGCCCCCATATGAATAAAAGGGGCGCTCTGTTGGTTGTTTTGAGCTCTATTGGGGTTTCTGTGGGCAAAAAGAAAATCCTACTCTAGCCCGTTTTATAGATGTGGGAGATTTAAAAATTAATAAAGTGCAGTTCATTTAGTGACTCCAAAGGGGACATTGATAAAATCGCTTTTTTCCCTTTTTTTCTCCCCTCCGGTCCGGCCAAAATGAGGACTTCTCCCGGGCCCTGATCGTCCCTGCAAATTCACAACACAAAAAACTACACTCGTCAATTTTTAATAATCCCCCCGGTGCCCCACCATGTACAAACTCCCCATCCATGTGCCCAAATTGTAAAAATTCCCTTTGGTGCATGGTTGTTTTTTTAGGGACCCCTGTAGGTAGGTAGATGTGGGCCCCCTAGGTAGGTAGCAGGGATTGGCCCACCCGTTGGTTGAGGGAGAACTTGAGTGGGGGGCCCCCCCCGGAAGAAAAAAATGAGTAGGGCCCCATCAAGTTTCCCCACCTACCAAGGTTGGTGAGGGCCCTTTGGGGGGGGGCCCTTCACGGTCTGGTGGGGATCCCACAAATTCAGGGGCTTGAGCGGCCCGGCGGGCCCCGATCAAGCCTCAAGATTGGGAAAACCCCCAATCAAGACCCCTGGAAAATTTGAGGGCCCCTTCAAGGCCTAGATTTGGGGGGCAGTTAAGGCCCCTTTGGGATTTGTGGGGGGTCCAAACAAGGGGGTCTTAAGATTTTGGGGGCCCGCCAACACCCCACAAATCTTAGGGGCCCTGATTGCGGCCCCCAATCGCCAAAGGGGGGCGAGTTTCGGGGCCCCTACGCCGGGGCCCCGAGTGCGGCCCCACAAACCAGGGGCCCAAGTGCGGGCCCCACTTTGCCAAGGCCCCGAGCGCGGGGCCCCACATTTGCCAGGGGCCCAGAGTGCGGCCCCCATAGCCGGGGCCGAGTGGGCCCCCCCCTACCAGGGGCCCCCGGGGGGCCCAAATTGCCAGGGGCCCTGTGTGCGGCCCAATTTGCCAGGGGGCCCCAGTGCGGCCCCAATTCGCCGGGGCCCCCGGGGGGCCTCACATACGCCAGGGGCCCCGAATGCGGCCCCAAATAGCCGGGGGGCCCCGAGTGCGGCCCCACAGGACTGGAAAGGCCTGGACTC
>JAODAL010043761.1:0-33552 GCA_025379985.1 Phyllomedusa bahiana
GATGAAAAGGATGCATCCAAAGCAGTTTTAAAAGCGTATTGGCAGCATTAAAGTCATTATGTTCTTTTTCACCAATGCAGTATTATAAAACGTAAAACTGGAGTTGCAAATGTATTAGCTTGTCAGGACAATAACTGAATGAGATAGAAAAGTGACAACCGCTTTTATACGCCAGAAACATACAATGAAATGTTGTCGCTGCTGTTTATAAAAAATCTAGTATGAAGTATAAGGACACAACAGAAAATGACTGAAGGACTTTGTTATCCGCTGGTGATCTTCCTGGTGACCCTTCCTCATAAGTCTATGCGAGTCTCTAGTTATCCAAAGACCATTTTCTGCATTTTTTAGAAATCATTAACGAACAACCAAACACTACATTCCAGCGTTGTTGCAGCTGTTTTCAGCAAATTCCACTGGAACGATTCTTGCACTATCACTATGAGCAACTTTTTCCCACTATCTTGATAAAACACAAAGCCAGGAAACGTGTGGTGGAATTCTAGGTATTTCTGTGGTCACACTTCTCAACCTAAAGTATAGTCACGTTTATCTGTATGACCTGGTTTTTCACTCTGTTGTCACCTTCAGTAGTTGTAGTCCTCTATGCATGCAGTGGAGGCAGAACACGGGTTCCGTGATGTGCAGGGGCGTTGCTAGGGTCCTAAAACATCCGGGGCTCGGGCCCTTTGTGTTTTGCTCAGTAGGGCTGGGTTCACACGGCATCTTTCGCGCCTCATTGTGAATTGCGGCATGATGTGTTTTTACAGAGAAAAACCTTCTGTTCCTGTCACTAATTTTCTGCATATTCCACACAGATCCCGTCCATCTCCTCAGCAGTCACTGCACAATGACAAATCAGCCCTGACAAATTTACTTTTTGAAAACCGCTCCCCTCCGTATGACAGTGTAATACCCCTAAATAACAGTCACCAAAACATACACCTACACATGGAGCAAATATACCGGACAAATGATTGTTACTAAAAACATACCTACAAAACCAAGTCCCAAAACTGTTACTACTTAAGGATCAAATAATCCTGCCAGACCCTGACCAAACGCAACCCCCACATGTGACTATCAGCTGTACACAGGCTCTGATTACACATACCACCGCCATACAGTGACCATATAGTGGTAGATACTTGTTGTATGTAGGCTCTGCAGACATAAAGTGATTACACGCAGTTACATTTAGTGACTCCACCGAGACGTCTTTTCTGATCAGCGTCGTTCACTTTCCCTTTTCTTCCTCCATCCGGTTCACACCTTCATGCGATTTCTCCCGGCCAATACTCATCCCTGCAGATTTGGACACCAAATACTTAGAAAACCTCACATTTCCAGCAACTTTTAACTTATAGGTATATAAGTCCCTCATTAGGGAGGTGTAAAAGGTCCCCTCAATTAGGGAAGTATAAAAATATAGGGGCACTTAGCAGTATATAGATATAGGGTCACTGTCAGACAGGTATAAAAATATAGGGTCACCTAGGCAGGGATAATGAGTCCCCTATCAGGCAGGTAAAATAGGGTCACTCTCAGGCAGGTATATAGATATAGGAAACTCTCAGGAAGGTACATAGATATAGGGTCACTCTCAAGCAGGTATATAGATATAGGGGCACTCAGGCAGGTATATAGGGGATCTCAGGCAGTATATAGGGGAACTCAGGCAGGTATATAGGGGGCACTCATGCAGGTATATAGGGGGCACTCAGGCAGTATATAAGGGCACTCAGGCAGGTATATAGGGGCACTGAGGCAAGTATATAGGGGCACACAGGCAGTATATAGGGGCACACAGGCAGTAGATAGGGGCACACAGGCAGTAGATAGGGGCACTGAGGCAAGTATATAGGGGCACACAGGCAGTATATAGGGGCACTGAGGCAGTATATAGGGGCACACAGGCAGTATATAGGGGCACACTGGCAGTATATAGGGGCTCATGCAGTAGATAGGGGCACTGAGGCAGGTAAACGCTATAAAAATAACAACATTAATACTCACCTTAACTCCCCCGGCGAGCGCGCGCTGTCCTCTTCAGTCCCGCACTCCCCCCGGCAGCTCCCGGGCGCACGGCCTATGACGAGCTGTGCGCCCGAGGACAGGCAGCGGCGTGATGAGGTCATTACATCGCACCGCTGCCAGCTGGGCAGCACGGGGCCGCGGCGGCCCCGCAGTTTCGGACCCGAAGCCAGTACGACACTGTCTGCGGGGCAGGGAGCACTCGCTCTCTGCTCCGCAGAAGCCCTCGGCTGTATGTGCGTTCAGCGGACGCACATGTAGATGCAGGGCCAGTCGGTGCTCCAGGCCCATGGCAGCGGCCTGGAGCCCGGGAGGCTCGGGGCACAAGGGGTTTTATTCGGGGCCCGAGCCCCGAATAAAACAGCCTAGCGACGCCCCTGGTGATGTGTAATAATCCCATGCTGCTTTTGGTATCAAAACAAGATGCTGATGGTAAATGTCAGCTTATAGGGGCACTCAGCAGGTATATAGGGGCACTCAGCAGGCATATAGGGGCACTCAGCAGGCATATAGGGGCACTCAGCAGGTATATAGGGGCACTCAGCAGGCATATAGAGGCTCAGGCAGGTATATAGGGGCGCTCAGGCAGGTATATAGGGGCGCTCAGCAGGAATATAGCATACATGCCAACTTTTGAAAGTAAAAAAGCAGGAGATTTGATGGCGGCGTGTGTAGCACCACACACCAAAAATTTGCATATCCACGCCCATCTGGCATGTAAGCCACGCCCCTTTGAAAAAACCCCACCCTACTTTCCCCCTAACTGTGTAATGGCTCTGGAAGAAAGCTAAATTAGGGTTTTGGCGTCACCCAGCTTCCCTAGACTGTTGGATGGTCTATTCAGCATCCAGGAGAGCTGGGAGATACCGCCAAACTGTGCCCCAATAGGTAGGTATCTTGGTGGCCCTATTGAACCCTGTAACTAGGTATTTCCTCCTGTAGCCAGGTTAATGCCCCCTTCTAGCCAGGTAGCTGTCCCCAATAGCCAGATAGTGCCCCTTACAGCTAGGTAGTGCCCCTTACAGCCAGGTAGTGCCTCCATTAGCCAGGTAGTGCCCCCAATAGCCAGGGAGTTCCCCAATAGCCAGGTAGTGGCCCCCATAGCCCCTTAGATGCTCCTTTACAGCCAGGTTTGTTCCCCCAAAGCTAGGCAGATGCCCCCTTTTTCCAGGTAAAATGTCCCCATGAGCCATGCAGATGCCCCCATGAGCTAGGCAGATGCCACTTTTATCCAGGGAGATGCCCCCAGAGCCAGGGAGATGCCCCCTTTATCCAGTAGATGCCCCCATGGGCCCGGCAGATGCCCCCTTTATCCAGGCGATGCCCCCATGAGCCAGGCAGATGCCCCTTTATCCAGGAAATTTCGCCCATGAGCCAGGCAGATGCCCCCATGAGCCAGGCAGATGCCCCCTTTATCTAGGCAGATGCCCCCATGAGCCAGGCAGATGCCCCCTTTATCCAGATAGATGCCCCCATGAGCCAGGCAGATGCCCCCTTTATAAAGTCAGATGCCCCCATGAGTCAGGCAGAGCCCCTATAGCTAGTAACAATAAAATAATAAAACCTACTTCACACTCCACCCCTCACATGCATACACACCCCTCCCCTCAGGCAGGTATATAGGGGCGCTCAGGCAGGCATATAGGGGCACTCAGCAGGCATATAGGGGCACTCAGCAGGCATATAGAGGCTCAGGCAGGCATATAGGGGCACTCAGCAGGTATATAGGGGCACTCAGCAGGCATATAGGGGCACTCAGCAGGCATATAGGGGCACTCAGCAGGCATATATAGGGGCACTCAGCAGGCATATATTGGGGCAAATCAGCAGGCATATAGGGGGACTCAGCAGGTATATAGGGCACTCAGCAGGCATATAAGGGCATTCAGCAGGCATATAGGGGCACTCAGCAGGTATATAGGGGCATTCAGCAGGTATATAGGGGCACCCAGCAGGCATATAGAGGCTCAGGAAGGTATATAGGGGCACTCAGCAGTCATATAGGGGCCCTCAGCAGGCATATAGGGGCCCTCAGCAGGCATATAGGGGCCCTCAGCAGGTATATAGGGCACTCAGCAGGCATATAGGGCAACTCAGCAGATATATAGGGCACTCGCAGGCATATAGGGGCACTCAGCAGGGATATGGGGCACTCAGCAGGGATATAGGGGCACTCAGCAGGCATATAGGGGCACTCAGCAGGCATATAGGCATACATGCCAACTCTCCCGTTTCTGGCGGGGTGGTCCCGCTATTTGGGGTCCCCTCCCGCCCTCCCGGGGGAGTTGGCATTCCTCCCGCCGCCAGCAGGCGGCGGGGGCTCTTTAAATGGCCGCGGCGACAGAGTAGCACTAGTGCGCTACTCTGGCGTTGCCAGGCCGCTCCTACAGGCGGGTGAAGCAGCCGTTGCACACGCTTCACCCGCCCGGAGTCTCGCTGTGCAGGGAGGGGCAGAGGGATTGCTCCCTCCTCCCCCTGTCTGTCCGGCGCCAGTGTGTGCGCCATACATACAGGTCAGCCGGGGCAGGGAAGTGACGTGGCTGGGGAGGGAGTGAAAACGCCTGCTCTCACTTCCCCCTGCGCCGCTGAGGAGATCGTCCGGAGCGGCCGTTCTGCAGGAGCCTGGTGAGGTAAGTGGATTTTATTATTTTATTTTTATTAGCTATATGGGGGGCTCTGCCTGGCAACACTGGGGGCACTACCTGGCAACAATGGGGGCACTACCTGGCAACAGAGGGGACATCTACCTGGCAACAGAGGGGGACTACCTGGCAACAGAGTGGGCATCTACCTGGCAACAGATCGGGCATCTACCTGGCAACAGAGGGGGCACTACCTGGCAACAATGGGGGCACTACCTGGCAACAATGGGGGCACTATCTGGCAACAATGGGGGCACTACCTGGCAACAATGGGGATCATCTACCTGGCAACAGAGGGGCATCTACCTGGCAACAGAGGGGGCATCTACCGGGCAACAATGGGGGCACTACCTGGCAACAGAGGGGGCACTACCTGGCAACAGAGGGGGCACTACCTGGCAAATAATGGGGGCACTACCTGGCAACAAAGGGGGGCACCTACCTGGCTAACAAAGGCGGGCACCTACCTGGCTAACAAAGGCGGGCACCTACCTGGCTAACAAAGGGGGGCACCTACCTGGCTACAGAGGGGGCATCTACTTGGCTACAAGGGGGCATCTACCTGCCTGTAAGGGGCACTACCTGCTTTTTGGGGGGTTTATACTACCTGGCTATAAGGGCATCTACCTGGCTTTCTTCCAAAGCCGTTATGCAGTTAGGTGGAGTTGGGTGTGGCTTTTTGAAGGGGCGTGGCATACCGACAAGATGGGTGTGTCCATGCAAATTTATGCCGAGGCGCGCTACGCGCGCCTTCCACTTAAGTCTCCTGCTTTTTCATTTTCAAACGTTGGCAACTATGCATATAGGGGCACTCAGCAGGTATATAGGGGCACTCAGCAGGTATATAGGGGCACTCAGCAGGTATATAGGGGCACTCAGCAGGTATATAGGGCACTCAGGCAGGTATATAGGGGCACTCAGCAGGTATATAGGGCACTCAGCAGGCATATATAGGGGCACTCAGCAGGCATATAGGGGCACTCAGCAGGTATATAGGGGCACTCAGCAGGCATATAGGGGCACTCAGCAGGCATATAGGGGCACTCAGCAGGTATATAGGGGCACTCAGCAGGTATATAGGGGCACTCAGCAGGCATATAGGGGCACTCAGCAGGCATATAGGGGCACTCAGCAGGTATATAGGGGCACTCAGCAGGCATATAGGGGCACTCAGCAGGCATATAGGGGCACTCAGCAGGTATATAGGGGCACTCAGCAGGCATATATATAGGGGCACTCAGCAGGCATATATAGGGGCACTCAGCAGGCATATAGGGGCACTCAGCAGGTATATAGGGGCACTCAGCAGGCATATAAGGGCACTCAGCAGGCATATAGGGGCACTCAGCAGGTATATAGGGGCACTCAGCAGGCATATAGGGGCATCAGGCAGTTAAAAATAACAACATTCATAATTACCTGCGTCTCGGGCGCACGCTGCTCTTTGGCCCTGCCTCCAACGCCGGGACGCTCCTCCAGCAGCTCCTCGGGTGCACAGCAAATGACGCGCTGTGCGCCCGAGGAGAGACAGCGTCGCGATGACATCGCTTCATCGCGACGCTGCCCAGCTGAACAGCTCGCTCTCTGCTCCGCAGAAGTCCTCAAAAGACCGCCGGCGCTTCAGGCCCATGGCAGCGGCCTGGAGCCCGGTGAGGTTCGGGGCCCCTGACTGCGCCCTTAAGTGACAGGCAGAGGTAGGCGCCCTTGGCGATCGCCTACCTCTTCCTACCCGTCGTCCCGGCCCTGCGTGCAGCAGTCCCCACTGCACGGGTTTTGCCGCCCGTGGTCCGGCCGCAAAACATTGTGTATGCACATTCTTTTGTCCGGTTTCCGGATGGAATATGTGCATGTCAATGTGAAGGGGGAGGGCTGTCCCCCCCCCCCCCCCCCCCCCGCGGCTGTGTGGACAAAACAGGACAAATACCGGTCGCATAACCAACCGGTATTTGTCACTTGCTGTGTAAACAGCCCTTAAAAGATACAGAAAACTGTAAATAACTTCGGTAAGGGGCAATTGCCAACTGCATCCTCTGTTTGGAAGGGACTGATACAATTAAAGTCTCCCATGCCCATCTCCAAGATTTCGCACGTGCTGCACCAATTCTCTGGAACATCCTACCACGCACCATCAGGCACAATCCTAACCTTCATAGTTTTAAGAGTGCCCTAAAAATACATCATCTTAGGCAGGACTGCCAAGATCACTAAGGCTATAATTGTGGCGCATATAGTACGCAGAGTGATTTGGGAGTCGCGCTGAAAGGCAAGTACTCCCGTGGCGCGGGGGGAGGGAGGGCAGCAGTACTGTCAGGGTGACAGGTTCATCCACTTTTTATGTAAACCACCCCATATTTACGTAACATGGCTGGACCATTGTAAACCTAGCACTTCTTACCCTTCGCCTCACCCATACACCCTTATAAACCCATATTATTATTAAAGACTTTAATAAGAGAAATATTTTAAGAAGCCGGTGTATGAAATACTTCAAATAATTTATTTCATCTTGCTAAAATCGTTAAAACATTCGTGACAGAAGACACTAAGGCGTATCAGAGCTTTCAGTCCTTGATCACAGGTCTGAAACGCGTAAAGATCTACTGCTGCAGATGTTTTACCAATTTCAGCAAGATGAAATTAAGTATTGGATATATTTTAAGAAGATATTACATGACCCATAGCACTGCCGACTTATGGCGCTAACAAAACCCCTTTTCCCTTAACTAGTCCCACCCCCTTTTTCCCACCTCTGTTCCCTATTCCCCAAATGAATACGTAACACCAGAGTTGGATTAAATGGCCACAGCAGCCTTTTATTAACAAACAATACAAAACATATAAATAACCTTCATTTGCATAACATATGCAATATAAGAACACCATCATCAAATTGGGGCTGAGGTCCTTGGAGCCACCCCCCACGGTCTGGCAACCACCATTCCTCCTCTCAATAACTTACCCTTAGCCATCACTCCTGGCTCGAGGGCACCAAATCGGCCACCCCAGGTGGCCGATCCAACACCTGGCTCTCAGGGTTCCCGCCTGAAGAGCCCCACCTTCGCCAGACCAACCACATGTTCCATCATGTGATTATTTTGGGGAGCCATAACCACCTATGACTCCCCCACCATCTCAACTGGCTCCAAGGACCCCCAACCGCCCAACGGCTACTGCAACAAGCTACCATCCTACCCCGAAATGGCCCTAATCCAACCCTTACCTGCTCCCCCACACAAACCTCTGTCCTAATGGGAGGGAGGGACCGCTTCTGTTGCCTGGGCGCGTCTGCTCCCTGCGTACGTGGGGAAGGTTTTTATAGCCCAACCCCCGTACTGAAGTCACGCCTACCGCAACCCGCGCGACATGCCGGGTCATGAGGGGGGCCTCCCCCTCCGGTCCCCTGCGTCTCCGGCCCCGTCCTGGAAAATTCTTTATTTATTAAAGTCCCTTCTGCTTCTGCGGACAAGCCGTGAAAGCCGAAGTCAGAGATTGCCAGGATACATATCGGAGTAGAAGGTGGGTGAGCACCATTACTATCTTCATGATACAGGTACAGGGTGAGTAAGACTGCTCTTTCAGTGTATCCTTTAATGCAGTGATCTGTAACTTGTGTCTTTCTAGTTCAAGGGTCTCATAGAAGTGGCTCACGAGCACCCAAGACCCAATCTCAGGACAGCAGAGAGCAGGCCATAGGAGGACTGCGCCGCTCCCAGATTTTTAACCCCTTAGATGCTGCTGTCAATAGTTAATGTGCCATGCAAGGGGCTCCCTGTGTCCTCCATTGGTACCCCGCTGTCTTATTGCAGGGTGCTATAATAGACAGAGGCCTAACAACAGCCTTGATCTGTCGGTCATGTAGGCATAATAGACTCTGTTCAGAGGCAGGGTCTGACGGGCTAAAAAAACAGTCTTTTTATAGGTCTCCAGAGACCTGCACAAAGCCTGTCCTGGAACACGGGAAATAGGCACCCACCCAGCACGTTGCCCACTCCTCACAAGAACCGACCCGGGACCAGCTGAAACAATCACACAACTATACCCAGATGCAAACCGCTTACTGTGGCTGACAACATACATGGCTGGCTCCTACCCCACCAAGGCCAGGTAACCTTGGTGACGTGTTACTTGCAGGTATCCTGATTTGTTCCTCTTTGACCATTTTTTTTTAAAGTTGCTAGGTATGCCTTTGCCTATTATAAATACTTATTTAAAAAAATACATACAATTTTTTTAAGTCGCTGCATGCATAAACACTAGGCCAATAATTTTGAATTGAATCGCGTTTGACTGGAATGCGGCACATCAACTTCAAATTATTTTTATGTGCACCCCATTTACGCGGCCGAGCTTGCGACCTCTGTTCTGGCTATTGTGGACTCTAGTAGCCTTAGGCCATGTCTACACAGCAGTTGTTTTTGTTTGGAATTTACCATCCCCATAGACCGCAATAGAAGATCATTGTTGTAGCCTATACAGCTCGAAATTTCAGAGGAAAATGGCAGATTATAGTACTGTTCAATGTGGGCCAGCCAAAAACAGACTGCAAAAACCGGGACAAAAAACTAGTTAAAAAAACGAAAACAGAAAGTAAAATACCGGTCGGATTCTATAATAGAATCCGACAGCATTTTACTTATGCTGTGTAGATGAAGCCTTACAAATGACCTGCATGTCTTGCATGTTTTCGATGCATTTTTTTTTTTATGTAGCCAGAAGTGGATCCAGCAAGATGAAGCAGTAAGGCTATGTCTGCACAGTACATGTTAAAATGCCGTCCAAAACCCAACATTGCTGGACCACGGGTTTTGGCGCATAGTTTTTATACTTGCCTTCAGCCCCATACATTGAATGTACGGGGCCCGATGGCAAATCCAGGCCGAATTTCCAACATGTTTTAAAATCTGTGCTATGTTGACTGCAGCACTGATTTTTTATTGCTGTCTATGCAGCACAGTGTACCGTCAGATTTTCAGTGGATTCTAAATACTGAATCTGCCGAAAATCTGACGGTATTACCGTGCTGTGTACACATAGCCTAAAAGTATTTCACTTCCCATTTCCTTTGAATCCACTCCTACCCTTAGCCCCAAAACATAATAAAAAAGTGCCACGAAACCTACAGCATTTTTTTAAAAAGAAACGCTGTTTCTGAAATTACCCTAAGGCCTCGTTCACACGGCTTATTTGGGCACAGATTGGCGCCGTACTCCGCGCCGGATTTGCGCTTCAGTACGGCGCCAATCCGTCCCTGTCATTACGGTAATCCACTGCTCTCATAGAGAACAGTGGACTCCGTCGCTCCTCCCCGCTCAGCGAATCCGCCGCGGAGGGAGAAAGTGACATGCACATTATTTACGGCGCGTACACACCGTAAACAATGCATTGTCTATGGGGCCGGGAGCGGCGCCCCGCCGCGCTCCGGCCCCGCCCCCGTCCCTTATTCACGGCAGATTTGTGAGCTCAATACGGCTCACAAATCCGTCGGGAATAAGCCGTGTGAACACGGCCTAAGGGTATCTTCATACGGCATACTGGGGCGCGTACTGTAGGCGCCGCAGTACGCCGTGTGATTTGGAAGCATATGCTGATCAGTGCATACTTCCAAGGACAGGGTGGGCCGGCCCCATTCACTTCTATTATCAATATCGCCGCGAAGAAGTGACCTGTCACTTCCCTCCCCAGTACAATCGTATCGTACGCCGGTGGGAGACGAGGCGTAATTCATAGTTCTCTGAGAGCTATGAATTACCGTAATGGTGGCGCGCATTTCACCTGTATTAAATACGCAGTGAAATGCGCACGCAATTACGCCGTGTGAACATACTAACGGTCATCTGTCAGGAGATATCGGAAAATCGGAAGCAAATGATCGGTCTGTTTTTTTGGTTTACGACAAACATGAATGCAGTCAATCTTATAAATGCTAATATCACCATCTAGTGGGAAAAGAGGGTAAAAGCTAGTCCTTGTATAGCTTGACTTCTCTGATATTAAAACAGTAGGCTCAAAAAATGTGCACCATGTCTAATATGATGCCATATGCAAAGCGGCCTCCAGCAATAAGCAACTGTTAAGCAATGTTGCAAAATGTAGTATTTCAAATAAATACAATGTAACAATGCAATATAAATAAGCAAAGATCACGGCTTCAAGTTTTAAAAATAAATACATTGTGACATAAAAGTAGTGCCCGTGTTATAGCTAAGGCACCGAACCAGGGTACATGTCCTGGATTTCCGGTGAACAATCTACACCCCAGACAGCTGTAATTTTTTCCCGATGATTTTCAGTATGGTAAACGTACAGTATGGTAAATGCAATTTATACATTAATCAGGAGGCAGGCAAGATGGAGGAGAAACTGAGTTGGATCAACCCAAGGCCAGGACGACAGGTAGCCGAAGGTATGAGACCTCAAAGGGCGCCACTTCATCCCAGAACTGGGGGCGCAAGGAAGTATGCATGGGGCTAAATTTTCCATTGAGGGGGGCGCATTGTGTCTTATTTGCCAAGGGCACCAGAATACCTTGTCTCAGTCCTGGTTCAACCCCCATCCCGACACCCGGTCATAATTTTTTGGCTATGTGTTTTTTTCTTCACCGTTTTTCAAGAGCCATAACTTTTTCATTCTTCAATCTACATAGACATATAAGGGCTTGTTTTTGAGGGACGAGATGTACATTTTAATAGTATCATTGACCTTACCATAAATGTCCTTGTGCCAAGATTGTGGGTTTTTTTTATGTTGGTGTAAAGGATGCATTATCTGTATTCTGCAGGTCAGCCTGATTCCAGTGATACCAAACATTTAGGGAGACATGTATGATCGGGTTTTTCTGACGTAAAATGCACCTAAGTGATCCGGCTGCAATATCTAAGGCACCTAATGAATGTGTTAGGAATACATACAAGCTTTTGATCACTTTTGATGTCAAGTTTTAGAGGACATGAAATTACCTAAAAAAAAAACCACAATTTTGGCGTTTGGAATTTTTTTCTTCTACGGGGTTCAGTTTGTGGAATAAATGATGTTATATTTTAATTGTTCGGACTTCACAAAAGGGAGTGATTTGACATTTAGTATTTTTTATACTTAATTATATATATAGTAAAACTTTTTTTAATTTACTTTTATAGTTCGTTCTCCTAGGATACTTGAGCATTAGGAGGCTCTATCCCTTATACACCCTTTTGCAGTATAAAGATAATGCAGAAGGATGCACCAAGATGATTGTTCTATTACTTCTTGCCTAGGGCAAGAAGTAATTGAAATGTTAACATGGCAGCTATGGAGGTCTTCATTAGGCTTCCAGCCGCTATGGTAACTGATGGGCACCTATCAATCTCGTCATGGGGTGTCGATTAGAGGCGTCTAAAGGGTTAAACAGCAGAGATCGGAGCCAGCAGGTGTCAGCCGTAGTCTACATGGCTCGGATTTTCTGAGGTCCAATTTCAAATCCGAAAATCGTGTCAAAAAACTTACAACGTTCTATGATCCGTCTTATTTCACTTGAAAACAGCGAGTATAGTACAGTTCAATTGAATGGGACTGGCAAATTCTGAAAACCACAGCAAAACGCCAGGGCAAAACTGGTACAATAAAACGGAAATGAAAAAAGTGTAAAATACTGGTTGGATTCTGATTAGATGTCTGCTGAGATGTCTCAATCACTTGGCGTCCTGGTTTTCTTATGGTGTCTGCGCACAGTCGCCTCATCTGTCACGTCCCTAGTTACAGGACGAGTTTCCATGCAAGACTGCGCAGGCGCCGTATCAGTTGTTGTCCTGCGTAACACAAGGATACTACACTCGCCGTCCTGGTTTTGTTTTCTTTACAATCTTTTCTGTGGAGCATGGACGCCAGTAGAATTAAAAGATATCAGTGAAATTAAGGACCTTGATGCTGTGGGCCATCTTTGAGGAAAAAGCATCTAATAATTGTTTTTCATATATACACTTACTTTCTCCATTGTGATTGACTCATTTTGTTATACTATCCAGCCAACTTCGCAAGATTTCTTTGTGACTTGTGTGTCCTTTGTATCTATTGTGAATATCTTAATGAATATTTAATTAAATGTTATATTTTAGCTGTTGTTTTTGTAAAATACTATAATTAATTAGATAGGAATAACTAAAGCCGTTTATTTGAATATACTGTGATTTCTAGAAGAGATTAAGCCTGAAATTTCTTTGGAGCCCCAGATAACAAGACTATGACTCTCATCCTTTGGACACAACATGTGCAGGCATAGATTGTTAGAAAAAGACTTTGGGGCATATTTATCAAGGCAGTTGCACCATAATTCTGGCACAATTTGCACCAAAAAAGTGTCGTACCTGCTTAACACCACATTTATTATATGTTTTAGAAGATTTCCGACTGTTCCACTCCTTGTCAGATCTAAGGGAGTGGCCTCTGTAAAAGGGGTGTGGCTTTATGAGAAATGGGGGTAGCTTAGTGTGCAACTCCGTGTGCCATGAAATGCCCCCAAAATACTGGCGCAGTAATGGCATAAAGTACCGTATATACTCGAGTATAAGCCGAGTTTTTCAGCACAAAAAATGTGCTGAAAAATCCCCCCTCGGCTTATACTCGAGTCACTGCCGGCGCTGGGGTGCTGCGATGGCCCGTGCGCTGACAGGGACGCTTCAGTTATATGCGACTCCTCAGGGAGCGCATATAACTGAATCCCGAGTCAGCTGACAGCGTCCGGGCACTGCGGTGGCCCGTGCGCTGTCAGCGATCTCTTCCCTTGTATGCGACTCCTCCGGAGCACATACAAGTGAACAGATACCACTGCGGAGCAGAGAGCGAGCGCTCCCTGCTCCGCAGTGGACTCCGGGCGGCCGCAAACTTGCAGCCGTCCGGAGTTTCCGGCACAGGCAGTGTGTGTCATCACGCTGCGTGCGCGGTCTGATGACGTCACCCACCTGTGCCGAGAAGACCAAGGAGCGCGCCCGGGAGACGGAGCAGCGGGGATCGAGGTAAGTGGTTGTTTTTTGTTTTAAAACAATGCCTATACCTGCCTAGTACTGCCTATACCCTGCCTATACCTGCCCTAGACCTGCCTAGTACTGCCTATACCTGCCCTAGACCTGCCTAGTGATGTAGATATCTTTTCTTAGCAACCTCTCTGTCTCCCCCGGACCTCAAAACACAACAATGCACTGCGATTCTATTCAAAAGATTAGAATAATTTATTATGGACTGACATGATTTTTTAAAGGGTATAGGCTGATCATACAGAGAAGATGGGCATATTACAATCCAATTAAAGATAAGTATATAGCATAAGATATAGTTTACAATCCAATCAGTGTCTGAATGTAAAGAAATCATTTAATAATTAAAATAATGACAGCTCCCATCTAACAAAAAATAAAAATAAAATACTCTGACATCTGCCTTAGTTACGCTAATCGAATAACCTTAAATAAGCAGCAGCTATGACCTGTTATTCAAATGCCACAGCCTTCTAGACGTATCTCTAGACCAAATATGTGAGCGGAACAGAACATGTCCTTGTATCCTAGTCAGAAATTCATACAGAATATTAGAACAAAGATTTAAGTTTGAAGAAGACAAGATGGATGCCATAATTTTAAATCATTTTAATTCCAATACATAGTACCCCTGATGTTCATCAAGAAGGGCTGTTTTTTGTTGGTTACCCACAGCATTATCAATGTTAATATTCATGACATTTTGTCCTTTGGACTGTTTGGGCCCTTTGAAACTTTTCTCATGAGTTATACCGATACCTTTGATCAAGATCCAGATGATGAGGCAAATAATAAAAATTGGGTGGTGATGGGGGCTATTCCGCTGGAACCACCCAGAGATGCCACTGAACCAATTGAGTGTGGTTAAGCCATGCGAACCACTGTCCTCTGTACCTATATCAAGTTCACTCGGAATTTATTCTTGATTCAATATCTTGTGGGCGTGTAAGTCTACTCTCACTGAAAATTTGAATCTACATAATTACAGCAGGCCACGTCCGATAGTGGCGCAAACCCCCCCCTTGAGGCGGTGAGAAAATCTAAGACCAAGATGTTGTTGATTTAAAAACCTTGGCATGGAACTTGGTTTGGCTGTTAAGTATCTCAATGGCAATCAAAAATCTCAATCAGTTGATGTTGTCAAAGAGTGACACTAACTGTTCAATGTTGTGTGCATTGTGTAATCCTATTAAACTTCCTGTGATCGAAATGACATTAAAGCGTAAAAACTGGATTGAGCTTGATCAAAGGTGTTATGGATGACTCCGCCCTCTTTGCGATCGTATGTCGGGGAATTTGATCAATATTGATTTCATCGTGTGCGACGGACCATGTAGCCATTGCCCAGTCCGGCAATAGTACATGACCGACCCCATTGTGTTGGAAGAAACTTGAAATGCTTTAAACCACATCCCATAATATAGTTATCTGGAGAATGATGTGGTACCTCCTAAAATTCGTGAATAACCTGTATGCAATTTCGGATGCATACCACAGAAGGGGTTGATTCTATGGGATGGGCACCAATATATGTGAAAGAGTCCTTTGACTGGTCTTTTACAACTCAGGGTACTAGAGTTGAACTCTGAAATATTCACAAGTTCTGCTAGTGTTTGTGAAGCTCCTTGCATGAGTTGATAAGTTAATCCAGTGAATGCAGAGGTGTTTGTCAGTGCTCCTGTTCCTAGGGGTTCTGAAATTGTGCGAAATACTACCTCTAAAGTGTCCAAGTCGATAGGAATGTACCCTAAATCTGTGTTTGTGGTGTTCACTGTAACGGGTGAGCGGGTAAAGCGGGTAGTGGACCCACTGGCCACTGCCGGGCTTGCTCCGAGGGGGCGTAACCAAGTGGCCATGGGGAAATGGTATCTTCACAGGGGCCTTTATGGTAAGGTTGCTGACCCCAACAGCCACCAGTGCTACCTCAGAGCAGTCCCCAGCATGGCAAGCTGACCAAAAGGCCAGAAGTGGCCAATGCTGGGCACCAACAGATAAGGGCCAGAGACAAAGCAACCAGATATGGATATGTTGCGGGTACAAACAAAGACAGGACAAAACAATGCCAAACAGGGGGATAAGCAAAAGGTAAAGGGAACAAAAAAATAGACAGACTGAAGGCACCAAGAAATAAAGCAGAGACTTAAGCTAATCGGCAAGAAACCAAGCATGACCAGGCAGGAACACGGGAAAGAGAACAAGCAAGGAAACTCACAAAGACACACAACAGAGACACAAAGAGACCAAAAGAGCACCCCCGGACTGCTAACAATCAAGATCAGACACCACAGCAACCGACTACAATAAGACACAACCTGACACAACAACAACAAGGATCAGGCAGGGAGTGTGAGGGGGGGATTGGGGATTGGCAGAGGAAGCCCAACCCCGCTGCACACTGTGGGAATATAGGAAGGGAAGATGTGGCCGCCGCCCTCTATAGAGCTACAAGGAATAGGGCAGCAGCCAAGATGGAGGAGCAGCATGGCCAGAAATGAGAAGCCGCACAGCAATCACAGGTGAGTAAGCAGCGGCTACGGGAGCGCTCACAGCGACACTGCAACAGGAACCAGATCTGCGATAGGAACATAGGTACGACTGCGGTTCGCAGCAGAGGCCGCAGCTTAAGGACAGGAACGTGGCACGGACTGTGACATTCACCCTGTTACATCTAAGAGGTGTTGAACCCACCCCACATATGGATAAGAAATTGGGGTTTACCGTTGAAAGGGGTCACGTACAGCAACCCACCAAGGGGGGTGATGCCCACCCCTGCTAGGGAAAAGAAACTCGTGTTTTAAAATCAAACCCTGATAAGCTAGAATTACCTGGGAAAAGTGTCCGTGTCATTTCTCCTAAAATGAGTTCTTTTTGGGGAACGGGTGTAGCTATGAATGGCATAGATTGTGATGAACTGGTGAAGTGTGCATATCCAGCAATCCTTTAAACCTGTGCGTTTGGCTATGGTGTTGTGCAACTTAAGTAACTTATTATCCCGTTCATGTAAATGTTCATGTAATTCTCGTTTAAACCATCTTACAGATTCTATTTGACCATAACACCATATAATGCACCTAGCCTCATATCCGTTAGGTTTGCAAGAACTTTCAATGCAATTATATATGACAGATGTTTTCTTTGGTTTCCAGGAATAGTCGTTACCAAATCCTCACTCTCACCTGGGCATCTTCCTGCCCTTTTTTTGGGCATAGTAATTCCTCGGTGATGCAAAGCCAGGAATTCCCTGTGAAAAGGCAGTAATAAGAACAACCAACCATCCTCCCACAATGCTAGCCCAAAGTCTGTGCTGGGTTGAGGGCCAAGTAAATTTTTGTATAGGAGGGGCATCTCGATCTTTTTTTTTCTTCCCCGCGAGGGAAAGGGGTAACACTTTGATTACCTCAGCTGCGTCTTTTGGTGATGGCTTATGGCAAAGCCACGCCCTGGAGCGGTAGGGGCTCAGATATCTTCTGGTTCACTGTCTGGCTTGACAGGAGGAGCAGTATAGCAGCAGCAGTGGTACTGCTTCCCGTCTCGATGGGGGTTACACGTTTGCAGTGTGACGCATGGACCCAAACGTTCCTTTTCCCTTCGACTTTCCCCCTTGATGGAGTGGGCAGCAGAACTTGATATGGACCGACCCTCCTTTCAGAAACAGAACCAGAACGTAAAAATTGGCGAATCATGACATTATCTCCTGGTTTGACGTTGTGACAGGCAAGAGTAGGGACAGGTTGCAGGTCCCCTACTTGATGATGCAAATCCTTTAATTGTTTTTGTAGTTGTAGCACATAGTCCACATTAAGAGTTGTTAAAGATGAATGTGCAGTCTCTGGAGGTGAGAGTGGGTGATTAGGCAGTTTTCCAAACCGAATCTCATATGGTGATAGTTGGCACCCCTTTGGGTACTATACATGTCCCACCAAAAAACAAGAGGTAAAGCATCAGGCCACCTCATTACCAGTTACATTGCAACATTTGGCTAGCGTTTCTTTGAGGGTGCGATTATACCTTTCGACCTTGCCACTCGCCTCGGGGTGATACGGGGAGTGCAACTGTTGCTTTACACCAATCATAGCACAAATGGTTTGAAATACATTACCAGTGAATGCAGGTCCCTGATCACTGGAAACAACCTTTGGGGATACCATATCTGCATACGAATTTCTTTGCAGATCTTCGCAGCAGCTGTGTGTAGCCGTTTGAGATGAAGTGGGTACCGCTTCGATCCACCCTGAAAATTGATCAACACAGACCAAACATACGATAACCTTCCTACCTTTGGCAGCTGTAATGAAGTCTACCTGTAGATCTGGAATGGGCCGTTGTGGATGGAAGGTGTAAAGGGTGGGGCCCCTTACTGCACCTCCACTTCTGTTGGAGCATGTCGGCAATAGAGACACCTTCTCTCTGCAATCACAGTGAAACCTGGTGCAACACCAGTATGTAAAAAACCAAATTCCGCATCGCTGTCTTACCACATGGTAAGCCCCATGCGCGGCTTCAGCCACGCTGGCAAAAGAGATTTTGGGCCACTGGTTTACCTTCACTATTGGTCCATAGGCCATCAACATTCTGTGTGCACCCCATAACCTTCCATCGGGCCTTTTCCTGAGGAGAACAATTGGATTGCAATGTTATCAAAGTTTCAAAGTCAGGTAAAGATACATACTTAGGTTTTACAGACATCAAACTAATACAAGGCATTTTACTCGCTGCACTCTTTGCAGCTCTGTCTGCTCTGTAATTCCCATGTGCAATGGGATCATGGTTGGAAGTGTGTGCTTGACATTTAATCACAGCAATCTCTTTGGGAAGGTGTATAACTTCAAGCAATGTGGCTATTTCTTTTGCATAGCTCACCGGGGAACCTTTAGCAGTCAAAAAATTTCTCATTTTCCATATCTTTCCAAAATCGTGGACCACACCAAAAGCATATCGTGAGTCAGTTTTAAAATGTTTACAGTTTTGCCTTCAGACAATTCACATGCTTTAATGAGGGCACATAACTCAGCTCGCTGGGCAGAATGAGGGGGATCTAAGTTTTCAGCGTACACAGTAGTGTGATCATCTACCACAGCAAATCCAGATGTCAATGCACCTGATTCATTCTGTCTGTGACAACTGCCATCTACATACAGCACCATGTCTGGGTGTTCAAGTGGTTCTTCCCTCAAATCTGGGCGCGGCAGTGTCAGAGTTTGGGTATGCGCCAAACAATCATGGTCTCCGTTCCCTTTCCCAAAACTGAGTCTTCACCGTGCCATCTATCTCACTATCCTCTCTCTGAACCTCATGTGGCAACAAAAGGGAGCAGGTTCAATTTAGAGCACCCGGTGAAGACGGATGTGGCTTGGCTGTGGGAGGGCAAGCTCCCATCGAGTGAGCCGAGCCTGGGTGACCTGTTTTGTACGCTGACAATTAAGAAGTGCATACACAGAGTGGGGAACCCAGACATTCAAAATGTGCAATCAGAACCTTTTCGGCCAGTTTTCTCTACAGCAATGCAGCAACCGCTATGGCTCTAAGGCACGCAAGCATCCCTTTCGCTCAGGATCTAACCCGACCACTATAGTTAAGCTATAGGGCGGTTGGCATCAATTTTGGGAAATTTGAGTGAGCACAGCCTGAGCATGTCCCTTGAACTTCATGACAGTACAAATGGAATGGTTTTGACTAGTCAGGTAGGCCAAAAGCAGGGCTGAGAGGAGTGCCTGCTTTAAGTTCCTCAAAAAGCCTGCCTGGTCTTTATCAGTGTGTGGGGAAAGGCCCGAGCCACAGAAAACTTTGGTTAAGTCATACAGTGGGGCGGCATACAAAGAATAACAAGTATCCACGTCTACAATATCCTACCATTCCAGAAATTGTCTTAGTCGCTGTTTGTTAATGGAATGGTCAATTTTTGTATGGGGCCGCTACTCTGTCTGTAGTAGGTGTCGTGGCCAGGTGTAAGGGAGTGTCCAATGTAAGTCACTTTTTCTCTACAGAGTTGTACCTTTGTTTGGAAACTTTGTGTCCGTTCTGCAAGAAAAATGAGCAGAGCTTGTGTGTCCATTAGGCTATCCTCCTTGTTGTTTGAACAGAGCAAAAGATCATCCACATATTGAATCAGTGGGATTTGCCCTGTATTGTGAGGGCCCCCCCCGGTTTTTGGCGGAGTGCCTGACTGAAATAGTGGTGAATTTAAAAACCCTTGAGGCAAACGTTGCCAAGTGAACTGTTACCCCTGTATGGGGGAATGCAAACAAGTATTGGGAGTCCCGATGTATCGGAATGGAGAAAACGCCGAACATAAATCAATAACTGAAAAGTGGGTGCTGCCAATTGGAATCTGCCCTGAGAATTGTGACGGGTTTGGACTACAGGATGCAATGGGGTCACAACCTCATTGATGACCCTTAGGTCTTGCACAACTCATGTGTTTTTTCCTTCCACTCTTTTGAAGGGATGGATTTGGGCTGTTTCAAGGACTGCTGGTTTTTTGTAATGACCTCCTGCTTCAACAAAGACTCAATTGTTGAAGCTATGCCCATTTCAGCTTCAGGCTTTAAATGGGTACAGGGCCTAATCGGGCAATCTACATTGGCACAATTCAATGTATACAGGTGGGAAAGTTAGCCCTCCGGCCTACTTCAGTAGAATCAACATTCCACAAATGTTCAGGGACTTTTGCAACATTAACAGAACTTCAGGTCAGTTATGTCCTCTTTCTCTGCTGGTAAGGGCCCTTAACCAAGCCAGCATAACAGCAGGTACACAGCGTCCTCTGTATATTGTGCGGGAACCTTGCAAGTGAATTCCATCCGGGTGCAAAAGATTTGGGGCCCCCCAAGCTTACATGAAGAATCTCTTCCAAGTAAGCTCAGTGGGCATCTGCTGACCTGATGAATAAGGGGTTCAGTGGTGATGGGACCAATTGTGACTGAGGGGTTTTGGACACAGGATATCTTTTGGATTTACCACTTACACCTACAGTAGACACCTCTTCTGGGTAGCTGGAAGAGACTCATGTTAATAAGAGATACTCCAGCACCTTGTCAATAAGGAAAGGGACCTTTATGCCATCTACTTCACAAGTAAACCATAGGCTCCTGTGGGGAAGAAATGCATTACTGGGAAAAAAAAAAGAGGGTTTGAAAGATCGATGGGCGATCTGGAGGGTCCTCAGTGTCCAGAGGGTCCTCAGTGTCCCCTCTAGTCAAAATTGTTCTTTTGGAGCTTTACTGGGTTATTCGGAAATTCCCCCTTCGCGTTGTTGGCACTGTCTTGAGTAATGCCCAGTTTCTTGACAATTGAAACATCTGAAGTTTGCCAGGCGGCCTGTTGGGAAAAAGGGGGGCATTTGGAGAAAGGTTAGACCTGCCCCTCCTCGCGGGTTGAAACACCTGAGAATGTGGGGGAGAGACATAGCCATATGGAAAAGCGTAACATAATCGCCCTCCTTATTCCTCCTAATTTTATCCTCTTCTTTGTTAAGTTTGAAGTTCATCAACTTTTTCCTCTTTCTTTAAACCCTTTTCATTTTCTAAATTGATCTCATGATCAAAAAACTCTTTAGGGTTTCTGACTCTCCATTGACTTCCAGTGTGGCAATTGAATGGTTTAAAAACCTTGGGATAAAAAATGTTTCAACAGACCTTGGACAAAAGTTTGCAATAGTAAAGGTTGTACTGCACGTACAGTGTTTAACCCCTTAAGCCGAACGCCTGAAAAGTAGTTAATGACCAGAACATTTTTTTAGTTTTGGCCTCCTTGCCCTTTAAACAGTTTTTAACTTTTTTATTTTTTTCATTGACCAGATGGATGAGGCCCTCGTTTTTATCGAGACAAGTTGTACTTTAAAGGAATATTTAAAATAAAACTTTATAATATCATGCAGTATTTTTTTTATTTTTTACCAAAACTTTGTTTTTGTTTTTTTAATTTTTTTTTTACACCATTTCACAATTTCAAAACTTAATAAACTTTTAGATTAATTCTACAGGGTTATTACGTCGTGTGGATACCAAATATGTTAGGTTTTTGTAGCGTGTAATTAAGTACAAATTTTTTTATTAAATATTTATCTTATTTTTTTATTATATTTAATTTTTTTATTCTTTTGTTTTACCCTGTTTATGGTTTTTTTGTACTTTTTTGACTCCCATAAGGGAGAACTGTTAACATTTTTTTTTATTTTTTTTTTTTACATTTATAATGTATTAGCATATCAATATATGTAATACATGCTAAACGTGGGCAGTCTGACACAGGCAGTGATTAGGACCGCACAAGTGCATCCTAATCCTGGCCTTCTTACCAGACAACTCTGGGGCCATGCATAGGTCCCCAAAGACTGATGGCAGCCCGGTCCTGAGCTCTGTCGGTGACCGGGCGTTCCGGGGTCAAACCCGACAGAGCAGGGATCCCTTTGATTGCGCTTGCCGGTAACGCACCGCCAGCAATCAAGGTTAAAGCATCGGTTTCGGAGGTTTCCTCCGCTCCCCGATTTCCTGCCCTAGATGCCTTGGGAACGGGCTGTGTATTCAGCCGCCCCATCCTGCGCAGCTGTGGCGCCGGCGCCGGCAAACCCCGATGTCTGCAGCGACGTCAAAAGACGTCGCTGCAACGACCCCCGCACACGGCCGCCGTCAAAAGAACGGTGCGCGGTCGTTAAGGTTAAATTTATTGATCCCACTATTTTCTTTTAACAAGCTTTTAAATCTATAATGGTATTCCGTACAACTCTTTACCAGCTGTTTGATATCATTAATGCTTTCCAAACTGCCCTTCTTTGGGGCCCCCAAAACAAAACTATGACTCTCATCCTTTGGACATAAAATGTGCGGGATAGATTGTTAAAAAAACTTTGGGGGATAATTATCAAGACAGTTGCACCATAATTCTGGCACAATTTTTCACCAAAAAAAAAATGTCGTACCTGTTAACACCCCAATTTATTATATGTTTAGAATTTTTTTCCCACAGTTCCAAAACCCTTTCCGATAAAAGGAGTGGCCTCTGTAAAAGGGGTGTGGGTTTATAAAGGGGGGGCTTAGTGTGCAACTCCCGGGGCCATGAAATGGCCCCCCAAAAAAACTGGCCATAATGGCATAAGTACCGATAACTCGAGTATAAGCCAGTTTTTTCAGCACAAAAAAAAGTGCTGAAAAATCCCCCCCGGGTTATACTCGAGTCACTGTCGGGGCTCGGCGCTGCAATGGGGCCCCGGGGCTGACGGGACGCTTCGTTATAGCGGCTCCTCAGGAGGCATATAACTGAATCCCGAGCGCTGACAGCGTCCGGGGACTGCGGTGGCCCCGTGCGCTTCAGCGACCTTCCCCTTTTAGCGACTCCCCCGGACACATACAAGTGAACAAAAACCACTGCGGAGCAAAAAGCGAGCGCCCCTCCCGCAGTGGCTCCGGCGGGCCACAAAATCGCACCCCCCGGATTTTTCCGGGACAGGCAGTGTTTCATCACCTGCTTGCGGCCCGAGACTCACGCGCCTGGCCAGAAAACCCAGGAGCGCGCCCGAGAGAGGGAGCAGCGGGGATCGGGGGTAAGGGGTTGTTTTTTTTTTTAAAAAAAGGGATGCCATACCTCCCCTATTATTTGCCCTATACCCTGCCAATACCTCCCCCTTCCCTTTCCAAGTACTATCTTACCTGCCTAATACGCCTATACCGCCCTAAAACCGGGCCTATACAAACTATACCGGGGCCTATACCCTCCCTTTATACCTCCTAGTACTGCCTTAGCCTGCCTATACCTGCCTAGTACTGCCAAATACCACCCAAAAAAAAATTTGCCAAATACCTGCCTATATTTGCCTTTACCTGCCTAGGGACCTATCCCTGCCTAAACCTGCCCTGGGGGGCCCTATGCGTCCCTAAACCAGCCTATACCTGCCTGGGCGACCTATACCTGCCTTTTAGTTTTCCTGGGGGGACCTATACCTGCCTATCCCAGCCTATAAACGACCTTTTACCTGCCTATACCCTCCCTATGGGGCCCTTTTCCTCCCTAGGGGGAAATTTCCCCTGATTATACCTTTCCCTAGGGGGAACCCTAAAGCCCCTATACCAGCCAAAAGGGAAATTTAAAAACTGCCTATTTTTTGCCTATAACCGCCAAAGGTGGACATTAAACTGCCTAAAACCAGTCTAAATCTGCCAATGGGGGACAATAAACTGCCTAGGGGGGAACATTAAACGCCTATATCACCTATGGGGGACATAAACTCCCCTATCCCCGCCTATATCGCCTATGGGGGACATAAAATTGCCTATCCCCGCCTATTTCTGCCTAGGGGGGAAAATTAAACTCCCTATCCCGGCCTAGGGGGGAAACATTAAACGGCCTTTTAATTTTTTATTGTTCTATTTTTTTTTTAAAAATTTCCCCAAAGGGGCCGCTGATTTTCCACCCTGCTTATCCCGGGAGTCAAAAATTTTTTCCCCCCTTTTTTTTTGTGGCAAAAGTAGGGGGCCGGGGGCCTTATACCGGGTGGGGTTTTTATACTCAAAATATAATTTTAAGCCACTTAAAAATGGTCCCAAAGTTAGACAAACCCCAAATGCCCCCCAAAAAACCCCAAATAATAAATTGGAGTTTTTAAAGGGATTTTTTTAGCCAATTTTTCCACTGTCAAAGGCTAAGTTCACAAAATGAATTCGGCGGGGTTACAGAAACGCGCCGAAATAAAACCTGTTTTTCAGTAGCTCCGCTAAACGCGTGTACCCCCCAACGTAAACCCTTTCCGGGCCCCTTACCTTTCATTATCCGCCCCTTATTCGCCCGAAAAAAGGGAACAGGGGTCACTTTTTCTCCCCGGCGTGTACAATACGACGTATTTACAGGAGGGGGACGAGGCGTAATCCATATTTCTCTTTTAGAGCAAAACGGTTTAAACCGTAATTTCAGCCCCCAACCGCCCGTTTTTAAAGGGGTTGCAAATCCCGCGCCGAAATTCCAGTGTGAACATAACCTAAGATTTTAAATAGTTTTGAAAAATTCGGGTTCCTTTTTAAAATGCCCCGGCAAGGTAGAAAAACACGGAAAAAAGGAAGCCCCGCAATGATTGTTTTAAATTTACAATAAAAAAAAAAAAAGGGACAAACCTGAAATTTTTACCGAAAACCGCAAACAGTTCAGAACTTCCCAACAGTCCTTAGGGGTCAAAATCAATTTTGCCAGCACCTGATCACATCACATTTTAAAAAAAACATTTTTAATGGTTTCCCTCTAACCCGGGGTTTTTTCCAAAAGGTTTAAATTCAAGGGGGTTTTGGGTGCGCCGTTTTGAGCGCCCCAAATCCGCCGTGAAAACGGGGCGGGACGGGGGGGGCCGACCCCCGGGGGGGGCGCCGCTCCCGGCCCCAAAAAAAGAAATTTTTTAACGGCGCTCCCGCCCGAAAATTTTTTTGTGCTTTGTCATTTTCCCTCCCCCCGGGGGCCCGGAAATTTGCCGGGGCGGGGGGGGGAGCAACCGGAATCCACTGTTCTCTAGAGAGCATGGATTCCCGGGAATGACTCCACAAAATTTGGGCGCCGTATTGAACGAAAATCCGGCGGGGAATAGGGCGCCAAAATTTCCCGTCGGCAAAAAAGCCTTGTGTAACGGGCCCAAAAGAGTTTTTTCTCCTAAGGCCGTTTTTACACGGCTTATTTCAGCGCGGTTTTGGGCGCCGTACTACGTGCCGATTTGCGCTGCAGTAAGGGCGCAAAACAGTCGCAGTAATTTTCGGTTTAAACCCCCTGCTTTTCCCTAGAGAAAATGGAATTTTCCCTCGCTCCTCACCGCTCGGGGAATCCGCCGGGCCCGGGGGAAAAGTGACATGCACATTATCCAGGCGCCATAAAGCCCCGGGGGATAATGGAAGCTATGGGCCGGCGGGGGAAACGCCCCCGCCCCCCTCCCCCCCACCCCCCCCTTATTCAAGCCAGAATTGCGGCCAATCCAGCTCGCAATTTTCCCGGGTTGAATAAGCCGGGGTGAAAGGGGGCCCCCAAATGTTTTTAATTTTTTAGACTAACCCATCAAATTGGGTTCCCTTTTTAACCCCAAGACATCACGTCAAGGGTGGGAAATTGCTGGCTTATGTATGAAAATGGGTTAATTGGGGAATGTAATCAAGGGCCCTCTCCAGTTTTGGGTTTTTACCTGGAGGCAAAGGTCCCAAAGTAACTAGCGGGTTCCCCCTTTTCCGGCCCCGGGCGCACCTGTGCCCCCCTCCTCCAGGTCCCCCGCCCGGGCGGGTGCGCTGGTTTGCCGGGAGGGCCGGGGGTTTTTGGGTGGGACTTGCCTGTAACTTTCCAGACCGGGCCCTGGGTCTGTCCCCTTTTCCCTCTGCCCGGGCCGGGAACAGGCCCCGTGTGGCCCCCCCCCCTAGGGAGTGCCGCCCCGGGTCCCTGCATGTAAAAAAAAAAGGGGCCCGCGCACCTTTTAAATTTGGGTAATTTTTCCCGGGGCCCCTGACCCCCATATATTGGGTTTAGGTTTACGGGCACTTCCCCCCGCTGGGTCTTTGTTGGGTTCCGAGCCCTAGAGAAAGTTTCCTGTGAATTTTTTGCCCTTTCTGTGTTTTCCCGACCCCTGTCTACGTTTTTTTTTGACTTTGGGAAACCCTTTCCCGCCTGCCCTGACCCCCTGCCTTCCCCCCGGGCTACGATTCACGGATTAAAATTTTTGGTACCACTTTTTCGTTTCAAACCCCTTTCCCCACCCATCAAGTTCCCCGTCTGGGTAAACTTCCCCGGGAAAAACTACCCTGCCGCAAACAAGTCCCCTTTCCCGTTTTGGCGGGGGGCTCTGGTGAAAACCGGGAACCCGGGGCTCCCCCGGCGTGGCTTACACCATCGCTTGCGGTGGTCCAAAAGGTTTCCCCTATCCCGGCCCCTTTCACCTATTTTTTTTTTCAAGCCTATGGAACCCCCTTTTTCATATTTTGTTAGTGCATTTTATGTATTATTTCGGAATAAAATTAAAAAGGTATTCCCATGTCTTTTCTTTCCTTTAATCTTTTAGGCCCAAAGGGAGGGGGGGGACCAAAGGGATTATTGTTGGGCCCAAAGGGGGCCCCCCCCCTCGCCCCCCCAAAAAATGCACCCCCCCCCCCCCACACACACCAAAACACATCACAAATTTTTTTGCATATTCCAATTACCCTGTCCCCTCTCCTCAGCAGCAATTTCACAAAAGAAAATCAGCGATGGGCAAATTTTTCTTTTTCAAAACCCCCTCCCCTCCCGTAAAGAAAAGTTTTAATACCTTAAAATAACAATCACCCCAAAAATCCACTGATTTCAGGAGCAAATCTAACCCGACGAATGATTGTTACTAAAAAAAAACTCCTACAGAACCAAGACCCAAAACTAAATTTTTACTTGACCCGGCCCAACCCAACCCCCCCATGTTTCAAACCGGGTTTACAAAGGCTCTGAAAACATATAGCCCCCGCCCCTACAGTGACCATATAGTGGTAGAAACTAGGTATGTAAGGGCTTTTGGGGACATAAAAAAGTGGTTTCACTTCAGTTTCATTTAGTGACTCACCGGGGACTGTTTTTTTGAACAGCGTCTTCACTTTTCCCTTTTTTTCCTCCATCCTTCCCCACCTTTTATGCTGAAATTTTTCCCGGGCCCAAAACTCGTCCCTTTTTGTTTGGACACAATTCCCTTTTAAAACCCCCACATTTCCAGCAAATCCCTTTAAATTTGAGGTAAAAAAAAGGGCCCCTCATTAGACAGGGATAAAACGTCCCCTCAAAAAGGAAAACTAAATAGGTCCCGCATTTTAACAGTATATATGTCCTCTCAATTAGGGAGGGAAAATTAAGGGGCCCCAAACAGTTTAAACCCGGAATTAAAAAATATGCCCCCTTTAGTCAGGCAGGTATATAATATAAAATAATATATATATATATATATAAAAATATATATATATTAAAAAAAACAAATATATATATTTTTTTGGGGTTTCTCCCAGTCCAAAAAAGGTAATTAAAAAATTTTAGCCTTAAGACAGGCATTAAAAAAAATATAGGGCACTCAGGCAGGTTATATAGATTAGGGGGATTCAGGCAGGGATATAGGGGCACTCCCGGCAGGGGATATAGAATAGGGGAAATCAGGCAGGTATAAAGGGGCACTCAGGGAGTTTTTTAAGGGGAAGGGGACTCAGGCATGTAAAACCGGGGAAAATTTAGGCAGGGATAAAGGGGCACTTTAGGCAGGTATAAAAAGATGGGGGGACTCTCCGGCCGGTATACATGGGCACTCAAATTAAAGGGGTATAGGGGAAAGGGGGGACTCAAGGGAGGTATAAAGAAATAGGGGCACTCACCCGGTATAAAAGGGGCACTCAGGAAGGTAAATAAAGGGAAAAAGTGGGCACCAGGCAGGGTAAAAAGGGGGCCTAGGGAGGGATAGGGGGGGGCACTCAGGCATTTTTAAAGCTAAAAGGGGCACTCTCAGGGCAGGTTTTATGGGGGGACTCAGGGAGGTACAATGCTATAGGGGGGACCCCCAAAGGGTGGGGGGGTTTTATAGGGGCACCAAGGGGGGTATAATAGGGGTAGGGGGGACCAGGCAGGTATACAGGGGAATTCCCGGCAGGGATATAGGGGCACTCAGGCAGGTTTTAAAAATAGATTAAGGGGGACTCAGGGAGGTATAAAGGGGGATAGGGGGAAATCTCAGGGCAGTAAATAGAGATTTGGGGCACTCAGGCCCGGTATATAGGGGGAATCAGGCAGGGGATATAAGATATTGGGACTCAGGCAGGTAAAAAAGGGGCACTCAGGGAGGGAAAATTTGGAAAAAGGGGGACTCAGGCGGTAAACAGGGGGACTCAGGCAGGTATAAAAGGGGCAAAAGGCAGATATAAAAAGAAAAGGGGCAACCCGGCAGGTAAAATAAGATAAGGGCACTCAGGAAGGTATATAAAGGGGGGACTCAGGCAGTATATAGAGAATTTGGGGCACTCAGGCCGGGGATACAGGGGGGTTCAGGCAGGTATATAGGGGGACTCAGGCAGGTATTAGGGGACTCAGGGAGGTAAAAACTATAAAGGGGGACTCTCAGGCAGGGATACAGGGGGCCCCCAAAGGGAGGGGATATAGGGGGTAAAGGGGGGACTCCCGGGGAGGAAAATAGAAAAAGGGGCCCTCAGGCAGGTATAAAAGGGGCACCAGGAAAGGAAGGATAGGGATAGGGGAAATCAGGGCAATATATAGAGATAGGGGCACTCATGAAAAATTTTCCCCAAAAGGGGGACTCGGGGGAGGGGATAAAAGCTATAGGGGCACCTCAGGGAGGGATATAGCTATAGGGGACTCTCAGGGAGGGGATACAAGGCACTCAGGCAGGTTTTAAAAGCTATAGGGCCACTCTCAGGGCCGGGGTACAGGGGGGCTCAGGCAGGTTAAAAGGGGCAACTCAGGGAGGATATTTGAGATAGGGGCACTCAGGCAGGTATACAGGGGCACTCAGAAAAGGAAAAGCACCAGGGAAATATACAGGGGGAAATGAGGGAGGTATATAGCATAGGGGGACTCCAGGCAGGTTTTTACATTGGGGGACTCCCGGCAGGTAAAATTTTCTATAGGGGACTCTTTGGCAGGGATAAAAGGGGGGTCCCTGCAGGGGATATAGGGGCACTCCAGGCAGGTATATAGGGATAGGGGGGACTCAGGGAGGAATATAGGGGATAGGGGCACTCAGGCAGGTATAAAAGGGGGACTCAGGGGAGGTTTTAAAAGGGGCAATCCGGCAGGGTTTCAGGGGGACTCAGGAAGGGATACAGGGGGAAACAGGCAGGTATATATAGATAGGGGCACTCATGCAGGTACATAGCTATAGGGGTATACAGGCAGGTATATAGGGGCCCCTCAGGGAGGAAATAGAGAAAAGGGGCACTTTAGAACATTTTATAGGGGGACTGCAGACGGGGATAGGGGCACTCAGACAGTAAATGGGGGGACTCAGGGAGGTTTAAAGGGGGTACTACAGGCAGGTATAAAAGGGATAGTGGCACTCAGGCAGGTATATGGGGGCCAAAGGGAGGTATAAAAGGGGAACCAAAATAGGGAAATAGGGGGAACTCAGGGCCCGGGATAAATAGATAGGGGCACTCACGAAGGTTTTTAAAATTAAAATAGGGCACTCTCAGGGAGGTATATAGGGGGGGCTAAAAGGGAGGGAAATTTAGGGGTGGGGCACTCAGGGCCCGGTAAAATAGAAAATAGAGGGGACTCAGGCAGGTATTAGTGGGGGATTCAGGCAGGGATAAGGGGGCACTCCCGGGAGGTTAAAAAGATAGGGGCACTCAGCAGGGATATGGGGGCACTCAGGCAGGTATATAGGAAACACTCAAGGGAGGTATAAAAGAGGGACTCAAAGGGAGGTATATGGGGGCACTCAGGGAGGTTAAGGGGGCCCCCAGGCCCGGTATATAGAGATAAAGGGGGGCTCAAAACGGTTTTTAAAAAAATAACATTAATACTCAAACCCTTTCTGCTTCCCGGCGCGATCCTCTTCAGGCCACGCCCCCAGCGCTGGGAAACCCCCCTCTGGCAGCTTTCCCCAGCCGAAAACCCATTTACGGGCTTTTTGCTCTGAGGGGGAAGGGAGCGTTTGCGATGACCTCCCTTCATCGCGCCCCTGCCCAGTTTTTGCAGCAAAGTGGCCGGGGGGTGGGGGGCCCCAGTCTATGAGGAAACCCCCGGGGGGCCCGCTGTGGGCGGACCCATAAACCACTGGAGCCCGGGCCGACACTGTCTGCCGAGCAGGGAGCGCCCGCTTCCCCTGCTCCGCAAGGGAAATCCCAGGGTTTAAAGTGGGGTTTCCCTTGGGACGCACATACACTAAAGAGACCGCGGGCCCATCCCCTGGGCAGGGGGCCTGGAGCCCCCGAGGTTGGGCGGCCCCGCTGTCCCCCTTTTAGTGCAGGGCAGAGGCGTCCTAGGCATCGCCACCTCTCCACCCTCTCCCTGCCCTGGGAAAGGGGAAAAATTAAAGACTATTATCAAATATCTTGCTGTTTCAATTTTGCCTCATTTCAGAGTTAGAGCAGTTCTAGTTCTCTGGGTACAAACCAGCTCTATTTGCTATAGTTGTGGCCGGGATGGTGACATCACTCTCTGCTGTGTCTTATTAGCAGGATGGAGTTTCTCACTCTTTAATCTTATCTTTCTACGGAAATAAAACTTTAAAGAGGACCTATCACCTTCAGGGAAACCTCATTAAAACGGGAACAAAAATACAAAATTTCCCCAAAAAATATTTTCTAGGAAAATCTAAGCATTTCATCTGTAATTAATTTTTTTAAAGTGGTGACCCTTTAAGACATGACTGAAGTCAGGCCAAGTTGGCACCTGACAGTTTCACAGAGCTGACAAAATAGTGATTATTCAAGATAACTGCTACTGAGCTGGAAAAGTCCACTGTGAAAGGGGGAGCCAGGAAGTCTACATCATGAGCATACTGGTAAGCTCTGGGCTTCTATTTCAGTGCTGGATATAAAGCTAGCAGCAGTGTAATTTAGATTCCTGTAAATCCTGTCACACTGTGTCCTCAGTGTGCTGTGTCTGCTGCAGTCTATGTACTGAGAGACTCAGATTACCCTCTATAGGCAGCTGTGGAGGTATGCAGGTCCTTAAAAGTTGTCACTCGTTTTGCAGAAAGTTTTCAAAACCGAAAACCTTCTGAAAAACTAGGTGTAAAACCCGTGCCGTGGGGACAAGCTCATATTCTCCAGATACTGATACATATTAAATAAAAAAAGATGATTGCTCACCCGGCTTCCGGTGTAGATAAGCAATGGTTCCAATGCGAAAACACTGTTTAGGATGTACAGTGGTCCTTCTGGACCATGGATATTGGATTATCCAATGAAAAATAGGAAATCCTCCAGCACAAAAAAACTGTTAAAAAAGTTTTAAAAAATGTTAAAGTATTTAGACATGTAGTCTAGGCCTAATGTGACCTAGTATTTCTTAATATATAATAACTGTTTCTTGAAGAAATGTTTTGAAGCTGATAAATATGTTCTTGCACTAAGTAGTTGTAGTCTACAGCTGTAAGTTTACTGATACAAAGTTTATCTTAGGGTATGTTCAACGGCTTATTTTGAAGCGTAATTGCGCGTGTATTGTGATGTGTATTGCGCTTAATACGTGGCGAAATGCGCCGCACAATTACGGTAATTGCGCTGATCAGCGCATGGTTCCAAAACATGCGGCGTATTAGAGCACATACTATACACACCGCAATAAGCCGTGTGAACATACCCTTAGAACAATGCCTAATTCATTTGAAAACATCTGCCCCGGTTATTTTCCAGAATTTACGTGTAGTTTGCTCTTCATTGCATGTTATGAAGAGATGTATGAATACCATTTGTCTTAGGGTATGTTCACACGACATGTTGGGTTCGTGTGAACATACTTTCTTGGATGCGTGTTGGGTCCGTCTAGACAGACCCCAAACACGCATCTACCAATAAGCAGTGTGATTTTACATTGCTTGCAATGTAAAACACACATCAGCGTTCAGAGGAGTGATCACCGATGCGTCTCATTGCGTCTTTCGGATCCGTCTTTCGGATCTGTTCCAAGAATTGTCATGTCAATTCTTGATCCGAAAGACGCAGCAGGAGCCCTATAATAAACTATAGGGTGCGATCCTGCTGCAGCCAACACACAGCTGCATGTTGGATACATGTTGGATCCGTTTAGGATCCGATCACCGCTGCACTTTTGGATGCAATTTTCGGATCAAAAATCAGGTCCAAAAACGCCATGTGAACAAGCCCTTAGTTAAGTATTGGATTTTTTTAAAGAAAGCAATTATAAATATTAAGATATTCTAATGAGCAACACCTCTATTTAAATCACAAGATAAGCTTTTGAACTATTATAGGTCAGCACAGGCTTGTCATTAACCATGTGATTTCATATACCACCTTTCATATAAATAAACCTGTTTTGGGAGTCTCCCCATTAGGCAATGTTCACATGGCTTATTTTGGGACGTATTTCAGCCCGTAATTTGCGCAGTACGGCGCGAATTACGGGCTGAAATACGTCCCAGTCATTACGGTAATCCCCAGTTCTCATAGAGAACTATGGATTCCGTCTCCTCTCCCGCCTCGCACAATACGCAAGTGGGAGAGAAAGTGACATGCTACTTATTCACGGCCCCCCCGCCCTGCCCACGTACCCACGGCGTAATTGCGGGGCGAAATACGTCCCGCAATTAAGCCGTGTGAACATGGCCTTAGGGTATGTTTACACGGCTTAAAATGGGCCGTATTTCGGTCCGTAATTACGCGCCGAAGTGCGCCAATTACGGGCCGAAAACAGCCCATTCATTACGGTAATTCACAGTTCTCATAGAGAACTATGGATTATCTCCTCTCCCCGCCCGGTGAAGCCGCCGAGCGGGAGATAATTGACATGTCACTTTCTAGCGGCGTATACGCACCGCTAGCAGTGATTGTCTATGGGCCGGCGAAGTGCCGGCCCCCTGCTTACTCCCCCCGCTCCCGCCCCCGTCCACACGGCGTAATTGCGGGGCGGAATTACGCCCCGCAGTTAAGCCATGTGAACCGAGCCTTAGAGCCATCTTGATTCCCTAAAATGTGTGAGTTGATTTTCTCTCCTGTGGTAGCCAGCTGGCCAACACCCAAAGAAGTGGCCCTTTTGGAGCAGCAAGTATAGCTTCTACTCTAACAAAATTATGTGGCCCCCATCCTCTGAGAGGATACTGATACATATTCTTTTTTTCTTAGCTGTTCTTATTTTCTAATAGTAGATGTTTTAATTCTGTTTTGTATCTATGATTAAAGAGGCAGCTGTCTTGCCAGAGCTGCTTTTAAAGGGGTGTTCCA
>JAODAL010043762.1:0-33551 GCA_025379985.1 Phyllomedusa bahiana
TCCCTGGCCTGCCGTCTGCTCCACAATTAGCCAATCATTTCTTCCGACATGTTTTCCGACTTCATGGGTTACCTTCACACATTGTCTCCGACCGCGGTGTCCAATTTGTTTCCCGATTTTGGCGTGCACTATGCTCCCGTCTGCAAGTCAAGCTGGACTTTTCGTCAGCATATCACCCTCAATCCAATGGGCAGGTGGAGCGGGTGAACCAGATTCTGGGGGAATACCTGCGTCACTTTGTATCTGGACGTCAGGACAACTGGGCCGAGCTGCTCCCTTGGGCCGAATTCTCGTACAACCATCGCGTCTCGGAGGCAGCCGGCGTCTCTCCATTCTTTGTAGTCTATGGCCGCCATCCGCACCCCCCCTTCCCCTGCCCACTAATTCGGATGTGCCCGCTGTCAACGACCAAGTTCGGGATATCAAGGCCATCTGGCAGGAGACGCGACGTTCCCTACTTCGGGCCTCTGCCCGTATGAAGACTCAGGCGGATAAGAGGAGAAGACCTGCCCCAACATTCCTCCCAGGGGACAAAGTTTGGCTCTCCTCGAGGTACGTGCGCCTGAAGGTTCCTAGTCTCAAATTGGGCCCTCGCTTCCTCGGACCCTTCAAGGTTCTTCGGCAGTTGAACCCGGTGACGTACAAGCTCTCCCTGCCTCCATCTCTCCGGATCCAAAACGCATTCCATGTCTCCCTCCTTAAGCCGCTGGTCCTGAACCATTTTTCTCTCAGGAATGTAACACCTTCCCCAGTAGCCAAGTCCGCTGACATCTTTGAGGTAAAGGACATCTTGGAGATGAAGACGGTCAGAGGGAAGCGCTTCTTCCTCGTAGATTGGAAGGGCTTCGGCCCCGAGGAGAGGTCCTGGGAGCCAGAATGCAACATCCTGAATCGTGACCTCCTCCTCAGGTTTCTGCATCCTAAAAAGGAGGGGAGGTCTAAGGGGGGGGGGTACTGTAACGGGTTGCGCCGCGGTCCGGTCCACGGACCGCGGTCGCACCCGTGTCCCCCGCGGCAGGTCCCCGGCGGGGACGGGTGCCGCCGCGGGTCCCACTGTCGCCCGTGGCTGCATCCGTCCCGTCTCCTCACCTGACCGCGCTCCCGTTCGGTCCGCGTCCCCTGCTGGCCGGAATGCGCATGCGCGCCCCCTAGCGCGCGCGCTCGTTCATGTAGATTTAAAGGGACAGTGCGCCGGTAATTGCTAATTGCCGGGCGCTGTCTCTATTTAAGTTTTGGTTCCACGTCACTTCCCCGCTGGATCTTTGTTGCCCCGTGCCTTTGTGAAAGCGTTCCTGATAGTCTATTTGCCTTGCCGTGTACCAGACCTTGCTACGTTTCTCGACTCCGAACCTCTGCCGCCTGCCCTGACCTTATCGCCTGTCCACGACCACGAACCATTGCCGCCTGCCCTGACCTTCTGCCTGCCCACGACTACGATTCCCGGACTACGCTTCTGTACCTCGCTGCACCTCGGCCGCCACCGCAAGCAAGTCACGTCGGGGGTAACGACCTGGTAGCCCCACGCCGCAGCAAGTCCATCCCGCTTTGCGGCGGGCTCTGGTGAAAACCGGGGGCTACTTAGATTCCGTTCCCTGGCGTGGCTTAATTACCATCGCCTGCGGTGGTCCAGCGGATCCACTACCAAGTCCGTTACAGCGTCCTTAACTCTGCCGGACAAGCCCTTTTTGAAAGTGGCACATAGAGCGCCGTCGTTCCAGGTCAGCTCTGATACCAGGGTCCGAAAACGAATTGCGTAGTCGCCGACTGAGGAGTCACCCTGGCGAAGATTCAGTAGAGCGGTCTCTGCAGAGGATGCCCGTGCCGGTTCTTCAAAGACACTGCGGAACTCTGAGAGGAAAGCCTGTAGGTCCGTCGTCACCGGATCGCCCCGGTCCCAGAGAGGGGTGGCCCAAGCTAGAGCCTTCCCGGACAGCAGACTGACCACGAAGGCCACCTTTGATTGTTCAGTGGGGAATTGACCAGCCATTAACTCAATGTGCATAGAGCACGGGTAATAAATCCCCTGCACAGTTTGGAGTCCCCTTCAAACTTGTCGGGTAGTGGTAAATGCAGCCTAGAAGTCCCGGGTACTGGCGGAGGCGTCGCCACAGGAGGAGGAGTCGGCGGCTGTTGGTTAGCCAGGAGTTGCTGCAGCATGGCGGACAACTGGTTCAGCTGCTGGGCTTGTTGCGCAAGTTGTTGTGACTGCTGAGCCACTATCGCCGTGAGATCCGGTTCACCGGGCAAAGGTACCTTGGCGGGATCCATGGCCGGATCTTACTGTAACGGATGCTGGTAGTGGATCCGCTGGACCACCGCAAGCGATGGTGTAAGCCGTACCAGGGGGCGGAATCTAAGTAGAACCCGGTTTTCACCAGAGCCCGCCGCAAAGCGGGATGGACTTGCTTCGGCGGAGAACTACCAGGTCGCCCCACTGGCGCGACTTGCTTGCGGTGGCAGCCAAGGCAGTGTGTGGTACAAAATCGTGAGACGTAGGCGAAGTTGGGGACAGGCAAGAGGTCAGGGCAGGCGGCAAAGGTTCGTGGTCGAGAAACAGGAGCGTAAAGGTTCGGTACACGGAAGACAGGCTATGAGGCAGAAGACGCTTTCTCTAAAGGCAGTACGGCACTAAAGATCCGGCAAAGGTGACCCGGAAGGAAGGAGGTTAAATAGGGTCACCTGCCAGCCTTTACCAATAATGGGCGTACTGGCCCTTTAAATCCCCGAGAGCCGGCGCATACCGCCCAGCCAGGCAGGAACGTGGAGGACGGGGACGCGGAGCCCCAGTCAGGTAAGGGGGGAGCCGGGACCCGACCCGTGGCACCGGCAGTCGCCGCCGGGACCCGACGGGCGGCAGCACGAGTGCGCCCGCAGCCCGAGCGAGGGGCTGCGGGACCACTCGTGACAATATGGAACCTTACACAGACAGTTATTTTGTGGTGATCCAGACATGGGGCGCCACACCAGGAACACCCCCCTCGAGTTGCAGCGGCAGAACGGCCTCCCCCAACACACTCTGATATGCGATGTTTCCACCCATTGGAATTCCAGCCTGCACATGTTGGACCGACTGTATGAACAGAGAAAGGCCATTAACGATTCTTTGATGATCCAGGCGGGACAGGAGTACTCCCTGTGTAACTTTGATGTCAGCCAGTGGCAGCTCATGCGTTATACCTGCCGTTTGTTGAGGCCATTCGAGGAGGCCACGTTATTTGTCAGTCGCCAGGACTATGGGATGAATAACATCATTCCAAAGCTTCATGTCCTGGAACAGATGCTGAAAAATCTGTCTGTGCAGGGGACTGGAGACGTGGCGACTACATCACGCGGCCCCATGAGTCCGGTGGGGACTTAAATGGAGGAGGAGGAGGAGGAGGACATTGGAGCAGAAGCATTGTCTGGTGAAATGAGTGGATTTTCTACCCAGGTGACAAGAGAGGAGGAGAGGACAGCTGGAGGGGTAATGGAGGGAGGAAGAAGAGGCGATGACCCCAAAGCACCATGGCAGTATCAGTGGAAGGGGGGGGGGGGGCCCCCTTGGGTCACTTGTGCAATAGCCCGCACATGCTGTTTGCCTGGCTATGACGCCGAAAAGTCACTCCGGCGAGGGATGACTTCTGGGCCCCCCACCCATTGGACCCTCGCTACCGGTCCAAAAAAGGGAGCCTTTTTCCCCGCTATTGAGAGGGAGGACCTCAAAACTATGGAAATCCTCCGTATCAGTTGCCGCTGCCTAGTGCGGCATCGTCCCTACTCTGACAGGTTGACCGGGGGGTTCTTCACGCTACTACTACTGCCCGGGTGCCGGGGGAATGGGGGGGTCGGGACAGTAACAGCTCCCAACGCAAACCCAATCTGGAGTCCTGATACAGCTTCCCTTTACCCCCCTAGTGAGGAGGGGAGTGCCACAGCACAGCAGCAGGGGCCTGGGCAGACCCTGAACCAACGTTGGGGGCCCACTTGGACAGTTTGAAGATCCGGGACACGGGGAACCCAAAGGGTTTTGGCCCAACTTGCCGAGTTTTTCGTGGAGAAGCTTCCTGCCGGCCAAATTAGTGTGGCAAAAAGCGGGTGTTCATTGCGGCGGGGGGCCATCGTTTTCCCCAAAGGGGAAACCCCCTTTTTCCACGGGGAAAAGTGGGGAATGACTGAAACCCTTTTTTCAAGATGAAACAGGGGGTGGATTGGTCAGGATTTCCACACACCCCAATTTTTCCCTTTGGCGTCAGACCCACTTTAGCCATGACGCCTCACCCCAAAATTTGAGAAATTTAGTCTAGGGCCCAAAATACCTGCCTCAGCCACTATTCTGATGCCCCCACCCGCCTTTATGCCCCACAAACTGCTAAAAATTTTTTCCCTCTGCTACCAAACCCTCTTTTTTGCCACTGTCCTGACCTCATGCTGCTGCTGTGGCTGCTGCCGTAACCTTTCCCCACTGTGTTGTTGTGCCACCCCCTGACCTCACTGTTGCTCCTGGCCCCCCGTCACCTTTTCCCCTCTCCTTTAATTTTGCCACTTTTGTGGGCCCACTCCATTTTTTGCCCCCTTTCCCGAAAGTCATTGGCCACCCCGTCTGACCCTCAAAGCTTTTTGCCGGGCCCTTTACCTCCCCCCTCTCTGTCATTGGGGGTTTCCATCAGTTTTTCCATTTCTGTTTTGCCCCTCCCCGAAAAGTCCCTTGTGCCACTGGGCCCCGAAACCCCATTCTGGGTGCCCGCCCGGGCCTACAAACTGTGTCATTGTGCCAAATATCTGCCTCATGCGCTGCTGTGGCTGCTGCCGTGACCTACACACCCCGTCATTGTCCCACTTTTGTGGCCTACTCCTTTTTTTGGGCCACCTCCAGAATGTCATTGTGCCCACTGTCTGAAACCCCATCTCCTGCTGCCTGGGTTTCCTTCACCTGTGTCATTGTGCCCCTGCCCGACCTCAAGCTGCTGCTGTGGCTGCTGCCGGGGACCTACACACTGTGTTTTTTGTCCCAAATCTTGGGGGCCTACTCCTTTTTTTTTCCACCTTTCCCGAATGTCATTGTTTCCACGGGCCCCCCTCATGCTGCTGGGTGTGGCTGGGTGCCGTTCCACACACCTGTCATTGTGCCACGTCTGACCTTTATGCGCTTTCGGGCTGCTGCCCCTGACCTAAAACACTCTGTCATTTTGCCACTCTTGGGCCTTTTTTCCTGTTTTGCCACCTCCAGAAAGGGCATTGTGGGGCCCCGTCCCCGACCCATGCTGCTGCTGTGGCTTCTGCCCTGACCTACCCAGTGTCCCTTTTCCCCCTCTGTGGCCTACTCCTGTTTTTTTCCACCTTTCCCGAATTCATTGGGGCCCCCCCCCCTGGCTGAAACCCCAAAGCTGGCTGTGGCTGCTGGCCCCTACCTTTCACACTCTGTCCCCTTGGGCCACTGTCCCGACCTCATGCTGGGGGCCGGGGCTGCTGCCCTGACCCCAAACACGTTGGGCATTGTGGCCCCTGTTTTGACTTTTATGCCCGCTTTTGGGGTGCTGCCGTGACCCCCCCACACTGTTTTCCTTTTCCCACTCTCTGGCCTACTCCTGTTTTTTGCCACCTCCAAATGCCCTTGTCCAACTGCCCCCCGAAACCCCATTCTGCTTTCCCGTGGCTGCTGCCCTTTACCTCCCCACTCTGTCATTGTGCCACTGTCTGACCCATGCGCTGCTGTTGGGTGCTGCCCCTGACCTACACACTGTCCCCTTGTGCCAAATTTTGCCCCCCTGCTGGGGGCTGTGGGCCCGCTGCGTGACCTACACCTCTGTCATTGTGCCACTGTCTGACCTCATTGGGTGCTGGGCCGGTGGGTTCTGCCGTTTCCTAAACACTGGTTTTCCATTGTTTTCCACTGTCTGACCCCCATTTCTGCTGCTGTGGCTGCTCCATGACCTCCACACTGTGTCATTGTCCCCACTTTGCCCACCCGTTTTTTACCAAAATCCAAATGTCATTGTGCCACTGTCTGACCTTTATGCTGCCCGCTTTTTCTGCTGCCGTGACCTACACACCTGTCATTGTGGGCCCCTGCTGACCTATGCCGCGCTGGGCTTTCTCCCTGACCTACACAAATGTCATTGTCCCCTGTCTGACCTCATGCTGCTGCTGTGGCTGCTGCCCCTTAAACCCACACACTGTTTTCATTGTGTACTGTTTTGACCTCATGCTGCTGCCCGGGGGCTGCTGCCGTGACCTCCACACCGTGTCATTGTCCCCCCTCTGTGGCCTACTCCTGTTTTTTTCCACCTCCAGAATGTCATTGTGCCACCGTCTGACCCAAAGCTGCTGCTGTGGCTGCTGCCGTACCTCCACACTTTTCAATTTTCCCACTCTGTTGGGCCCAAATCCTGTTTTTTCCCCCTTCAGAATGTCCCTTGGCAAAATGTCCCGACCTCATCGCTGGGTTTTGGGGCTGCCCTGACCTACACACCTGTCCCTTGTGCCCCCTGTTCCCGGGCCTATGCTGCTGCGTGGCTGCTGCCCGTGACCTAAAACACTGTCCCCTTTTTGGGCCCCTGTCTGGGCCTCAAAGGGTGCTGCTGTGGGTGATGCCGTGACCCCACACACTTTTTGTCCCCTTTTTGCCCCTTTCTGGGCCTTTATGCTTTCTGCTGGGCTGCTGCCCCTTTACCTCCCACGTGTCCCCTTTTGCCACTGCTGACCCCATGCCCGGGTGCTGGGGGTGATTCCTGACCTACACCTCTTTTCCATTGTGCCACTGTCCCGACCTCATGCTTTCTGTGGCTGCTGCCTGACCTAAACACTGTGTCATTGTGCCACTGTCTGAAACCCCATGCTGCTGCTGTGGCTGCTGCCGTGACCTCCCCACGGTCATTGTCCCACTCTGGGGGCCTACTCCTGTTTTTTTTCCACCTTCAGAAAAGTCTTTTTGCAACCGTCTGACCCCAAAGGGGCTGCTGTGGCTGCCCGCCCTGACCCAAACACCCGTCCCTTGTGCCACGTCTGACCTCATGCTGCGCTGTGGCTGCTCCGTACCACACAAATGTCATTTTTGCCAAATGTCCCGACCTCAGCGCTCGTGGGTGATGCCGTACCTACACACTCGTCTTGTTTCCACTGTTTTGAAACCCCATGCTGCTGGGGTGTGGGTGGGTCCGGGGACCTCCAAAACTGTGTCATTGGCCCCTGTCCCCAAACCCTGTGCTGCTGTGGGTGATTCCGTGACCTACACACTCTGTCAAAGGTTTCCCCCTGTCTGACCCATGCGCAGTTTTGGGTGCCGCCGTGAAACCCACACACTGTTTTTATTGTGCCACTTGGGCCCGACCCATGCTGCTGCTGTGGCCCGCTGCCCAAACCCCCACACTGTGTCATTTTTCCCACTCTGTGGCCTACTCCTGTTTTTTGCCACCTCCCGAATGTCATTGTGCGACTGTCTGACCTAATTTCTGCGCTGGTTTCTTTCTGCTGTAAACCCCACAAAATGTGGGCATTGTGCCCCCTGTCTGACCCCATGCTTTCGCTGTGGCTGCTGCCGTAACCTAAACACTGTGTCTTGTGCCACTCTGTGGCCTAAATCCTGTTTTTTTCCCCCCCAGAAAGTCATTGTGGGCCCCTTTTCTGACCTCATGCTGCTTTGGCGCCACCGCACCCCACCCCTCGGGCACTGATGTTTTCCCCCTGAGCTCCCCCACTTGTTTTTTTTTTTCCCGCTGTCGCTGCCATGAAATTTTTCAGGGGGTACATTCCCCCTTTATTTTTTTTGGGCCCTTTTGCCCTCTTAATTTCCCAGGGAATTTTTTAGTGAAACGATTCTAAGGGGGCGGGGGGGGGAGTAAACTGCGGTCAAAAACTAAAACCAACATGTAAGAAGACCAAACCAAACTCCCTCTGGGAAAATTTAAGCATTTGGGAAAACGTTTTTACAGCACCCTTTCAGGCTCTGTGCAGCCCGAAAATAGCTGTTTTTTTAAAGTGATTCTTTCCCCCAATAATTCGGAACGAAGTTATTTTTTGCCGAGAAATCCGGCAAAGTGAACGAACCGAATTTCAGGAAATTCGCCCATCTCTAGTCATAATCATAGCCCTTGTTCACAGCTTATCACTAGGCTATCAGATCACATATAAATGTCAGTAGGACATTACCAAACATTCCCATGATATCACTTCCTTTAACCTATGCTGTTCTGAAGCCATGTGATATAAATGTATGTTAAACGTATATTAAATGTATATTAAAAATATTAAACACTTTAAAAACAATGTAATCTGTATTTACATAATTCAACATGTTCCCTAAGAAACTACTTACTCAATATAAAGGTGTTTCAATAAATATACAGTAAATCGTTAAGATAATTTAACCTTTTGGGGAATCTAGCTCCCAATTCTAAAATCCAGAAAGCTTCCCTCTGGCGGACTAATTGTTCCCAATTGCCACCTCTACCTTCATTTTTTTCTATGGCATAGAATTGGAAAATTAATTAATTGGTTTCATGCTTGTTGTGATATGAAATTAATACTACTGTATGTAATTCAGTACAAACATTCACAACTGAAGGAAATGTTAGATTTCAGTTATATGTCTGAGAACATAGGATGTTATATGTTTTCAATTCAAACTCATGGCCCCTGGAAATTTTTCCATGGACTCCTTGTTAAGAATCCCTATGTTAGACCGAGATTAATTTTTTACAAGAGTATTCAAGTGAGCATGCGTAACCACCTATACTAAAGGTAAAATACACAGAAAACAGAAAACTTTTCTTAAGATCCTAATTTTATAAGACAAAACTTACTTAAAGCAGCAGAAACATTGGAAATCAAAAACTGGCCCACATTTATTTTTTAGCTTATGTTTGATTTTTCCAGAAACTGCACACATGAAATAGTTGCATCGACAAGTGTGTCAAGTATGTCCAGTACCGTTCAAAAGTTTGGGGTCACCCACACAATTTTGTGTTTTCCCTGAAAACTCATACTTTTATTTATCAAATGAGTTGCATAATGAATAGAAATATAGTTCAGACATTAACAAGGTTAGAAATAATGATTTTTATTTGAAATAATAATTTTCTACTTCAAGCTTTTGTCAAAGAATGTTCCCTTTGCAGCAATTCCAGCATTGCAGACCTTTGGCATTCTAGCTGTTAATTTGCTGAGATAATCTGGAGAAATGTCACCCCATGCTTCCAGAAGCCCCTCCCACAAGTTGGATTGGCTTGATGGGCACTTTTTGCGTACCATACGGTCAAGCTGCTCCCACAACAGCTCAATGGGGTTGGGATCTGTTGACTGCGCTGGTCACTCCATTACAGATAGAATAACAGCTGCCTGCTTCTTCCCTAAATAGTTCTTGCATAATTTGGAGGTGGCTTTGGGTCATTGTCCTGTTGCAGGATGAAACTGGCTCCAATCAAGTGCTGTCCACAGGGTATGGCATGGCATTGCAAAATGGAGTGATAGCCTTCCTTATTCAAAATCCCTTTTACCTTGTACAAATCTCCCACTTTACCAGCACCAAAGCAACCCCAGACCATCACATTACCTCTACCATGCTTGACAGATAGCATCAGGCACTTTTCCAGCATCTTTTCAGTTGTTCTGTGTCTCACAAATATTCTTCTGTGTGATTCAAACACCTCAAGCTTCGATTCGTCTGTCCATAACACTTTTTTCCAATCTTCCTCTGTCCAATGTCTGTGTTCTTTAGCCCATATTAATCTTTTCCTTTTATTAGCCAGTCTTAGATATGGCTTTTTCTTTGTCCTGAAGGCCAGCATGCTGGAGTCGCCTCTTCACTGTAGACATTGACACTGGCGTTTTTCGTGTACTAGTTAATGAAGCTACCAGTTGAGGACCTGTGAGGCTTCAATTTCTCAAACTAGAGACTCTTGTTGCTCAGTTGTGCAGCAGGGCCTCCCATTTCTCTTTCTACTCTGGTTAGAGCCTGTTTGTGCTCTCATCTAAAGGGAGTAGTACACACCATTGTAGGAAATCTTCAGTTTCTTGGAAATCTCTCACATGGAATAGCCTTCATCTCTCAGCACAAGAAGTCGAGTTTCACATGAAAGTTTTCTTTTTCTGGCCATTTTGCGAGTTTAATCGAACCAACAAATGAAATGTTCCAGATTCTCAACTAGCTCAAATGTCAGAAATGTCAGAAATGTCAGTTTTATAGCTTCTGTAATCAGCAAGACTGTTTTCAGCTGTGCTAACTTACTTACACAAGGGTTTTTTATTGGTGTTCAAAATCCTTCTCACACAGTTAGCAAACACAATGTACCATTAGAACACTGGAGTGATGGTTGTTGGAAATGTGCCTCTATATACATATGTACATATTGCATTAACAACCATATGTTTGCAGCTAGAATAGTCATTTATCACATTAACAATGTATAAAGTGTATTTATGATTCATTTAACGTTAGCTTCATTGAAAAAAACTGTGCTTTTCTTTAAAAAATAAGTAAATTTATAAGTGACCCCAAACTATTGAACAGTAGTTTACATAAATTTGAGACATTTGTCTTATTTCTGAAAATATCAAAAGCACATTTTAAAAACTGGCGGCAACTCTCACCAACAACCCCGATCAAATGGTTTTGAAGAACGCTGCCTACAAATTTGATTCACTCGGTACGATTGTTAGTGAATCTTTCTACTTAAAATTCTATTTAATTAATTAGACAACTAAAACTGGGCAGTTAGCCAAATTATACATTGCAATGTGTTATGTGCCACGGTCGAGTTAATTAAAAAGAGGTGTGAGCACTAAAAATCCCAAATTTACATAACTGTACTTTCCCAGCAGATAAGTGTCCCTGAATATTCAGTGTTCAGATGAATAGAGTATACTTATGTCTAGCCAAACTGCAGAACAAGCTGGTGGAGATGAATTTAACACATAAGACAAGCAGAAGCTTTGTATAAGTTGAGTTATAACATCTGATTTTCTGCACATGTTGAACTATGCCATAATTCCCCAATTTAATATTCTCAGTTGTAAAATGTAAGCAATTTATATTAGTTAGAGGCATAGCAAGAATGAATCTGTCATACTTAAAACTGAAATTATGTCCTTTAATTATGCCCTGTGAAAAATGTTTTTAAGATGAAAAATCAATTTTGCATAAAACATGTGTCCCGTAATATAGTGTATATTTTTCTTAATATCTCAACATAAGTCTTGATTTTATTCCATTATTCAAGAAATATTCTCATTCTTGCATAAGTAGATTTGCATTCTTGCATTTATCCATTATTACATAAGAATTGTCACTGTTACATTTCATCTAGGTTCTGTGCACTTCCATTTTTTGTGATGTTTAACCTCTCCCATCCCTTATTTTTTATGTTCAGCTGGGCCATTTAAGATTCTGAACATATAGCCAGAGGAATGCCTAAATAGTTTTGTATATCTGCCATTGACAATCATTATTGAAAGAAAACAGATACAGTGTAGTGTATTGTTTTGCATTCAGTTATATTTTAAGCATGGTCAAATACAGTGGGGCTTTAGCATTACAATCTGTACTGGCAACATTTATGCTTAAAAGACCTCTGTACACAAAAACATATAGCAGATCTCTATGAGAATTAAGACAAAATCAAACATTTGAGAGCTATCTGAAAGTTTAGAGATTTCATATAACTGTTTGTGGGAGTGTCAGTAGTTCTCCGGCATCTCTTTTCTACAACTCCTGAACTGCATTGCAATCTAGGACTTCCACCCACAGTCATCACTGCTCTGTGCTGACATTAGTGTGTAATACCCACAGCTCTGTACTTGCTGTCATAATAATGATGATAGCTAGGACTCATGAGTCACTATGTAATCTATACAGAGCTGCAGTCATCATTTTCATGACAACAGTACACAGCCCCCGAACTCTGAACTTCTGTCCTCTGCTTCTATTACTGTTAGTAAGTCCTACCAGCAGGACTCAATATAAACAAACAGTTCCCTCTACCCTATAATTACTCTAACATAATTGCTTCCATTCACTTTCAAATTACAGGCTGGTAGTAAGAGTAAATGCAGCCAGATAATTCTTTGCGCAGGTCAAATCCACTACAGGGGAGTCTACCTGAGCCAAGTCTGGCTTCTATGCACACCCACTGAACATTCAGTGAGGCTATTTGAAGAATATATATCACATGGTTTGCAGAAGATAGGGGGTAGGGGAGGACAGGGACCTTTGCCCAGTTCTACACAGCAAGACCGGTAAATAAATTTTAATCAGTATGAAATACAAATGTTAATATAATACAGTTGTGAGCCATATAACAAATAAAAAGATAGTACTGGAGAACCCCTTTAAGCACCACCCCATTACTTTTTTTTTCCTTTAGCTCATTAGAAATTGCTTCTAGGTACACAGTAGTTCTAGTTATTTTGCTTACCTTTAGCTGCTTACAAGATTTCTCACTGCTGCTACTGAGTCATGTGACCTGAACTCTGGCCTGCAGAAAAATACAGCATGCTTGTGTAACCCAAAAGTGAATCTTTCTATTCATTCCTAAGGGAGGTTCAAAGTCAGTGATCCAAGCAATACACTTAAGCTTGGTCAATTAAGTATACTATTTCTTTATTATATAAACTAGAAAATACATGGTCCACCTTCACTTTATATGAACAAATGAACTATGAGAGAAAAACCTGGTAGTGCATGAGTCCAATTCACTGTTCATTCATGTCTTCTGGCTATTGAGCCACAGAGCTGACCGGCATATGACCTAGCTGCAACATGCAGCTACGACCTTTCGGAAGCCTCCAATTCCTTTATCAAGCGTGCACTGTTTATGCAAGCGGCTCTTTTCTCCCTGTTCATAGACATGGCTGTGACTGTGACTGCTGATTGATACTATGTATCAGCTATGGAAATATTATAAGTAATATTTTAAATAAAAAGCCTCATTCATACCATTAGGGACCAAAAAATCTAACTTGTAGATCCAAAACGCCTCAGGAGTTTGGATCTACACCGATTTTCATCATAAGCGCTCACTTCCTCTAGTACGCATCAGCTCCTAGTTCGTGTTTTAATGACAGAGCTGACCAATATGTCCCCCAACAATTTTCTTCTAGGCATCTAGGCTTTGTTTTAAATAAATATCCAGAATTAAGGTCACTCTGTATAATCGATCAATGACGGCAAATTACTTTCTTTATCATACTTGAGTGTTTATCATATGTTGTAACAAATGTGCATCAATCGTTTTCTTTATTTTGGACTTGACTCACTTCCTCACGTGATCTAGTCCCTATTTCTTGCCATAATTTCACTCAGCATATGATGATCCATGGATAAACTTATAATCAAAGTATAACATAAATAAATTAGCCAAATTCTGAGCCACAGGGGACCCCATCAAGTTCACCTGCAGCTGCACCAAATCTAAAATAATTATTCTTGAACATCAACTCCAAAAGTGTCATCAGGAACATAATATGAGAGTTAAAAAGTGATGCGTTCAGCGATAACGCTTCCCATACTGCTGTGCACCCCTCCTCATAGGGAATATTGGTGTACAAGCTTGTTTATAAATACTGTACATAACCATGTGCTTTTTGTACTATCTATTTGCAGATTCAATTGTAAAAACTGCTTAGTGTCCAATAAACATTTCAGAAGTGGAATCTTCTATTTGACATAAGAAAGAAATAGTATACTTAATTGACCAAGCCTAAGCGTATTTCTTGGATTACTGACTATGAATCTGCAGTAGGAATGAATAGAGAGATTCACTTTCGGATTACACAACCATGCTGCATGTTTCAGCATGTCAGACTTCAGGTCAGTGGCAGCAGTGAGAAATCTTGGATGCAGCTACAAGTAAGCAAAATACACTGTAAATAAGCTTTCCATGTACAGTACTGTGCAAAAGTTTTAGCCATGTATGGGAAAAATGATGCAAAGAAAGAATGCTTTCAAACATAGAAGTGGCAATACTTTATTATTTTATCTAAATCACATTAATATTTGGTGTGACCACCCTTTGCTTTTAGAAGTGATAACATAGTACCCACAGAGCCCTGGTATCGCAATCATCGATCTGTCTATAATTTGAGCAAGCCTACATCCTTATAAGATCTGTGCTTACTTCTCTGAAATGTTTGGAGCAACCTCCCTGCTAAGTTCCTTCAAAAACTGTGTACAAATACCTAGAATTGATGCTATATTGATGGTAAAAGGTAATCACAGTGAATACTAAAACTACAAATTAAACTATTAACTCTTCTGTTTTTGTAAGAATTCTTACTTTGCAGCATTTTTCTACACCTGCCTAAAACGTTTACACAGCACTATACATAAAACGTTGACCAGTCATATTATAAAATGAGTGAATGAATGTGAAAATCATTGGTATATAAAACAATGATAACTTTAAACTTAACAGTTCTTAGAATATCAGCAATAACAACATATGGAATTGCATATGGACTGATGTTAACAACAAGGGCTGATGTTATAATGTATAAAAGCTCTGATTTTATCCTTAAAAATGTTAATGGCCGTTAGGATTTAATAGCATGATACTAAAAGTCATAGTTAAGATCCCAAATAATTTATCGTAAGGAATAAATGTTTGAGTATGTCGTTAAATGTATAAAAAAAAATAAAAATAAGTGTTATATATGGTTGAGCAATAAACAAGGTAATGTATTTACATGAGAATATGCTACATTTCTGAATACAAACAGTGCACCAACCAGATTTAGAAAAAATAGTTATATAGATTAGAAATAAAGTCTGGTTTTTTTGTCTAGAATCAGTACCACATTTGTCCATAACCTTTATATAGTTTTTCAGCCCAATTATATTAAAATAAATACTGGAACACCAGAGTGCTGTTGTTTCTAGAAAAAAAAAAAACCTGTTTTCTAATCCCATATAATCCTATTATCTTCAATTCTCCTATGTTGACAGTTTACAAAATTCCAGGAACAGAAATTGGATCACCTTTGTTTTTACTAATCCTTCCATTAAATCATGGAATCTGTTGGAAGGTTTAGTGTCTAAAAGGATATTGGTTGGTATGATGTCCAGCCTCAAAATAACAACTTAAATGGCAGAAGTATGTGGGTCCACGACTGTCATTAATATCAATAAAACTAAAGGTTGACTTGCCTCAAAGTAATGGGCTCTAAAGCTGTAAAAATTGAAACATATCTCTTAAAGTGCTATAAAAGTGCTTAATTTCCACTGTTTCCATTTCTTTCAGAGATGGAATACTGTGAGGCTCCGCATATTATATGCTCTGGCTATCAGACCAACCTACACACTGGTGCACAGCATACCTACCCACTTGAGATGGGTTCTGATGCGGATACAGAGACTGAAGGAGCTACATCACCAGACCGTGCCCTGAGGATGTGGATGAGAGAAATGAAGTCAGAACACAGTTCCTGTTTGTCAAGTAGAGCCAATTCTGCACTATCACTAACAGACACTGACCATGAACGGAAGTCTGATGGGGAGAATGGTAATACAACAACCCATAAATATAAATATATATATATATATATATATATATATATATATATATATATATATATATATATATATATATACACAGTATATATGTCCTTATTAAGTAGAATACAATCAGTACACCATGCTATAATAATAATGATGATAATGGTATTAAGAATAAAAAAATCAGGGTTACCTGTAAATTGCCTGTCAGCCTATAAATTGTGTTGGGGTGTTATAATGGAGGCTTTGATGAGTAATGTGGACTGAATGATTTACATTGTTGTCACATAGTATTGGGGTTAAATCTGACCAAGTGAACATCTACATGAAGTTTGTATGGATTTCCTCAGGGCACACATTTCTTCCAACTTTCCAAAAACATCCCTAGACTGCAGTATATGTATGTGCTAGAGATAGGGAATATAGTTTAGAAGCATCATTTAGGAAAGATGTGTACATTCCCTGTACAATATATCCCTATGGAATATGTTGAATCTATTTAAGAATGATCTCTGTGCTATTCTCTTTAGCAAACCTGACATATACCACTAAAATGAAGATCAAAACGATCCTCTGTTTGCCTCCACTGGGACCTTCCCAGCACATTCTGTACCATAAACAGACAACTAAAACTGTGTGAAATGAGCTTCACATTAATGGATTTCAAATCCATTTATTTCTGACACAAAGAGATGCAGGTTGTATCAAAAACAAGCAAGGAAAGCTTTTCATGTGATGATAAATATATTATCCATATGTCGAAAATATGACCACATAAATGTAGCTTTAGGGCAGTAAAGTGGGATTGGATTACCATAAATACTCAAGTATAAGCCGACCCGAGTATAAGCCGAGGCACCTACTTTTGCCACAAAAAAACGGGAAAACTTATTGACTCGAGTATAAGCCTAGGGTGGAAAATGCAGCGGCTACTGGTAAATTTCAAAAATAAAAATAGATACCAATAAAATTACATAGGCAGGTATATATCCCCCATAGGTAGTTATATCCAGGTTTATGTCCCCATAGGCAGTTATAGACAGGTTTATGTCCCCATAAGTAGTTATAGGCAGGTTTATGTCCCCATAGGTAGTTATAGGCAGTCATGTCCCCATAGGTAGCTATAAGCAGTCATGTCCCCATAGGTAGCTATAGGCAGTCATGTCCCCATAGGTAGTTATAGGCAGTCATGTCCCCATAGGTAGCTATAGGCAGTCATGTCCCCATAGGTAGCTATAGGCAGTCATGTCCCCATAGGTAGTTATAGGCAGTCATGTCCCCATAGTTAGTTATAAGCAGTCATGTTCCCATAGGTAGCTATAGGCAAGGTTATTTAATAAAAATAAATAAATAAATACAAGTACAGTACTCACCTCGGTCCCTCGCCGCTCCGCCTCCTCGTCGTTCCACCCCCGGGCGCTCCACTTCTATCTCTTTTTGGCACAGGCGGGTGATGTCATCAGAACGCGCACGCAGTGTGATGACACACACTGCCTGTGCCGGAAACTCCGGAAAGCCGCCAGGCAGCGGCCGCCCGGAGTCCACTGCAGAATGCTCGCTCTCTGCTCCGCAGTGGTATCGTCTCCTGTATGCGTTCCGTGGGAGTCGCAAACAGGGGAAGAGATCGTCGACAGTGCCCGGGCCACGGAAGTGCCCGGAGGCTGTCTGCTGTACTCGGCAATCAGCTATATGCGCTGATTGCCGAGTATATACGGTACATTAAAAGAGTTGTCCAATCTTACAACTTCTATGTCTGAGGCCAACTCGTATTACACTACGAGCCACCCTCAGAGAATTTGGCTATAGTTGCACTTGCTCAATTCTCCTCATTAATTGTTATGAGAGTTCCAAATACAGCTGAGCAAGTCTTCTTAACTGAACTTGGAACTCTCATAGAAATGAATGGAGAGAAGTCTGCATGTGTGAAGCTGGATTATAGCAGACTACGAGCTGCTCTCAGGCACAGGTGTTAGAAAATAGGACAACCCCCTTAATATGTAAGGTTTTTTTCTCTTGACAAATGGTGTATAAAATAAATAGAATAAAACTAAGGTCAGTGTATTTTCTATATTGCTGTAAAATTATGTTTACCCTCTTAGAACTAAAATGTTAGTCTAAGAGGATGCTAGTATAAAAATAAAGGATATCTATTGGAAGTGGAAGATCTCACAGAATGTACAAATAGGTTTTTATTTTTTTTATTCCAGACTGAGATATGATAACTTGATTTTGCAGTTCCAAATCTTGCTCTTTGTTGCTGAGAAATCTGATGACATTTCCACTTGTGTATCATGTCTCCCATAATCAGGATCTTGGTTCAATTTAAATCATCAGCAGTAGCCACTTGTATAGATATAGGTACATTTCAGGATTTTATGGGAGAAATTGAAAGAAGATATACCATCAGGATCTCTCATTATGCTTTGCGTCTATAACATCCAGAACCGCTATCTCAGTATTGTAGTAAATAATCTATATAAAAAAATACCTTTTAACATTTAAATCTACAGTGGTGTTTCATCTTGGGATTCAGGTCAAAGAACCTGAAAATAAACACTTTGGTTTGCCTTGGTCCAAATTGTTTTTACTGATAATCGCCAAAATATTAAGAAGAAAATGTAATTCTAACCCTAAATTTGGATAGGGTTAGAGATTTTTTACTAGTCTGCAGGACTTAAAGGGGTTGTCTCACTACATTGATTCATCTTACCTCAGACCTGCTTTCTTGGTTTCATTTTAAATTCAGGGGGTGTTTACTGGCTTCTACTAGGCTGCAGTAAAAGACCTGAGGAGCTGATTCAGCCCATACAAGAGGGGATATCTCGGAATAGCAAAGTGACTTGTTTTTGCAAGATCTTTAACATAAAAATCCTTGTAGTGAGACAACCCCTTTAACTTACTGGTCTGACATCACCATAGGGTGAGTTGGACTGGAAGGGATATCAAAAGTGACATCAAAGCGCAACCGCCATAGGACCAGAGGTGGCTGGAAATAAAGGCAAACATGACCACTAAACTGAGCCCTGCAGATAAGTTGAAAAATCCTAACCCTAATCCTAATTAAAGGTCAGATTTTAAGGAGTTTTCTCACCACAGACATTGATGGTATATCGCTAGTATATATCTAAGAATGGAGACGTTTCGGGGCACATTTCGGGGATTGGCGCGGGTTCCAGAGATGGCATGAGATCTATCAAACATTGATGACATATCCAGCAATATGCCATCAATGTCTGTAGTGTGATAACCCCTTAAACATTAGGGGTCTTATAGAAATCTACGCTTTTTTCTGTATTTGGGATTGTTTCTTGCTATCAGTATTGCATGTAAAATGTATACACATGAACTAATACATGCAATATCTACAAAAATATTTTTTCTAAATTTGCCATTTTTTCACAAAATATCTAAAATAAACTATACAGGTAAACTTGTATCCCATACATTAGGGGATGCAGATTTTTTATATTTTTTCTTTCTACGGTACTGATAGAATGCACAAAACTATGTTGTATTCATTGTAAATCACAGAATACACAAACTACAGTATATTTCACACGCTTAATATGTTTCTATAGAAACCTGGTCCGGCTAGCGTCTGAACAATTCTACAATTTGCATGCGACTCAAATATATCTGTGATGCACAACAATACACCAGCTAATTATACAACTATGCATAGTTTTTATATTCTAGAATCCCCGAATAAGATTAGAATATGTTATGATGTGTTATCTGGATACCACGGCTAATGATTTATTAAAGTGTTTTGGATATTGACTTTGGCGCATGGGATCTGAAGCATGTCAGGAGTTTGTAATTTATCTTCAGATAGATGTTTCTATGGTTATTACACAATAGGAGGGCTTCATCTTAGTTGTATTATCATGCACACTGCTACATTCAGATAAATAGCAGGGGATTTTTGGTGCAAATTCTATACCGAAAATCAATGGCACTTTACAGTGCAATACTTCTTATGGGATTTTCAGTGCCCCATCCACATATTATGTAAAATATCCCATTTTAAAAATCCAAAAAAATTGTATTCTGTTGCAGCAGTACCACAGAATATTTAAAGCAGGTTTCACTTTTACAGTGAAAGTGAATTCTTCATGTAACTTGTGAAGATTGTTTCTTGGAAAGGCAAATATACTGCAAACCAATTCTTCAACAAGGCAGTAGAATTAAAAGTAAAAACCTGCTACTCCATAGTTTAACATTATAAATATACAGACAACTATCCTAGGTTTTTCTTTGCATTATGATAATTTACACTGAGTCAACCACATCTAGAAACTTTGCTGATTGTGAGGGTTTGTTGTGAATTGTTATTTCTGTAAGCTTAGGAGATATTTCTAAAACATCTGGACAAGACATTTGGTATAACACAAATAGAAGTGGAGGATAAATCTTCAGATTAACATCACAGAGACTCCTCTCCTCCCCATGCCCCATAATCAGGAAAGTGTAGATTGTTCTGTTAAACTATATGAATACAGTATATAATCACTGATAAATAAGCATGATAATATCAAAACTGATGCCCAAGTAGTCTTGGTATAAATCTATGGTATAAACGATTGTCCCTTCCACCCCTAGTCGTCACTTTACATACATTTCCCAGCATCCCTGCTATTTTGGTGTCTATACAGAACTTGTTTCCATGATTTGTACCATAGCTAGTTCAATTAACAGTGTTGCTCCAAGCTTTCCCTGTTTGATTCAATTAAACTTGTGAAAAACTTTGGGTCCGAGACATCCTGAACCTAATTGTTTCACTCTGTCCCTAAAGGGGTTTTCTCACCATGCAGTTTCACAGCCACAGCCAGCCAGCTTTAGAATCTCACATGTTGTTCAGACTGTGGGTAGGTCTATAGCAGTGACTGAAACATAAGCTTTACTGTTCCTAGCTATAACTATTACACTTATGAGTGCAAAAGATTTATAAAGTGCAGTACTCAGGCTGCCGGGCTCTAAAGAACATTTACTTTGTTAAATGAGAAGCTTTCAAAGTCCGTTACTAGAGCTAAGACTCTGTAGGAGGTGACTCACCACAGTCTTAGTGAGTGCGTGACAGCAGGATAGAGCATTGAGAGATAACAGAGAGCAGGAAGAGGTGGGGGGAAAGATTGTGATAACCAGAAACTGGTATGTTCTAAGAGGAGATAAAATCTTCTTTATCTCCTGACCAAAGACAAATCAACACAGCAAAGTATTTACAAAAAGTCTTAAATTATCTGTCTTTACATGTTAAAAGCTAGAGAAGTGAGAAAGTGAGAAAACTCCCTTAACACAGGGGTGTTCAGAGGTAGCATGCGCCGGGCCCCGCAGCTCTGCACCCAGCGCAGTGAACTGTTATGTTTACTGCTGACGGGCCCAGGAGCAGCAATACCGGGGGAGCAAACGTGATAGCAGCTGTCCCGGGGCACGGGTCCCCTAAGCGACCGGGCCCCGTGGCAGTTACTATGTCTGCTACCCGGGTAGTTACACCCCTGCCTTAACACTAACACCCTTAAACATAACCCAAAGTTGGTTAGGTTTAATGTTTTATGCTATTTTGTTTTGGGCCAACCTGAGTTGAATCAGTCGAATTTGACTTTTACCTAAACCTAAAGTGCAACACTAGTAATCAGCAGTGGTATCAGATTACACATTTCTGAATGTAAAGGTGAAGGGATACAAGGCAACTTTTTTGCATGGACACTGCTGGACACTGATAGCTGTATATTTCCAGTTTCGCTATAAAATACTGATGCTTACGGCTTTATGCTACTTATATAAATTACTGTAGGCAATGGAAAAAAAGCCAGCTCACCACTCCAAGCACTTGAGGTTTGCAAGGAAAAACACCCTGTAAATGTCAAGAATATAGGCAACTTCTCCAAAGATCCAGAAATCCAGTTGTGTGTAAATTAAAAGTTCTCATGTAATCATAGTAGCTATGATTAACAACAATTGAGTTTGAAATGCATCAGCAATATCTGGTGTTAAGGTTTTAATCTACGCACAAGAGTATTGCTGGATCTTTAGAGAAGTTACTTTTATTTAATACATACATTTCAATGTTCAATAGTGGAGAACCATAATACAATGTGGTCTGTAAAATGTAGGTAGATAAAAATGTGCATATATAAGCACATAGAATTGTGATTTTTCATTTTTTTTTGTTATTTTTTTATTTATGCATTTTTGTACATCTGATCTGATATAACAGCTGTGTATAGCCTCTATGGTCTGTTTGATGTGACGCACATTCTTTTTTGTGTCTCTGAGAGAAAAACTACTTTTGTTAGGGTGAAAAAATCTACAAGCAGTGATGTGTACATGTGACTTAAGCATTTTGTTCTTACATAAGTCTAAAAAATATCTCACACCAGCATTCTGAAGTGTTTCCATATTTCTTATTTTTCAGTCCTTGCTTTACCAGGATATTACATATCCATGTTGTTTCAAGCATCTGATTTTGAATGACACTCTATTCCACTTGATATTTCTTTTAGCTAAAAAAGCATACTTTAAATGCTGGGCATAACATAGACTTTAGGGTTATTTTTATGACTTCGGAGAAAGGAGAAGAGAGTCATTGTTAACTGATTGACTTGAACTGTCAACGATGGTGAAAGCTGTGAACACATAATGATTGATTCACCCAAAGGGGTTGAATCTACAATATTGTAAATGTCTAAATAATAATTGATATTTTTTTTGTTTTACACTTTAAACGTTGCAGGGCTTTGGCATTTTGCTAAAAGCCATGGATTGTTACTAGACTGACAGAGAAAAATCAAGTTCTCTTTATTTCAAAAATTAGATTAAGCAATTTTCATAGTTAAGGATAATCCCATTAGATGACATGTATGATCATTGGCTCTGACAGTCCAGTTCTAAATAGCTTTCAGGTAGTGTAGAATGCGCCAGAATGTAAGAACATGATCTACCGCAGGTCATACATACAGATGCAGTATAGTGCCAATACGGCAAGTCAGGCTCAGGCAGACCACTTTTAACCTGGTCTGGCTGTTCTAACTGTTCTGTGCCTAGATTTGGCGTCAAAGATTCATAAATGTGCTTACTTCTAAGAATGTGGTACAACGACCCCAGAATGCCCCAAATATTTATTGTATTAACACATTAAGGACCAGGCGTTTTTTTTTGGTGACACGTTCGTTTTTACCTACTCACCTTCTGAAAGCCATAACTTCTTTATTTTTCCACCTACATCGACACATGAGGGCTTTTATTTTGCGGGACAAGATGTACTTTCTAATGGCATTATTAACTATACTATAGAATATACTGGGAAACCGCAAAAAAATTCCAAGTGGGACAAATTGTGAAAGAAAGTATTTTTGCCATGTTTGCGGGGGTTTTGCTTTTACGGCGTTCAATCTTCGGTAAATATAATTTATTATCTGTATTCTTCAGGTTGTTATGCATCCGGCAATACCAAACATGTAGGGTTTCCGTTATGTTTTGGTACCGTAAAAAATTTCAAACATTTTCTATTTTTGAAATTTGCGCCACGGCGCCATGTTGTGTGACCAATAACTTTTTTGTACTAACACCTACGGACGTCAGTAAGGGGGCATTTTTTGCGGGCTGATGTGTACTTTTTATCGCTAGCAGTTTGGAATGCATGCGACTTTTTTGATCATTTTTATTCCATTTATTGAGTGACGTAAAATGACCAAAAAACGCAATTTTGGCGTTTGGAATTTTTTTCTTTTACGGTGTTCAGCGTACGGGATAAATGATGTTATATTTTTATAGATCGGACTTTTTTGGACGCGGCGATACCAAATATGTGTAACTTTTTTATTATTTTAAAGATTTTATTTGTAAAATGGGGAAAGGGGGGTGATTTGAATTTTTAATACTTTTTTTTTTTGTACTTTAAAACTTTATTTATTTTTTTTTTTACTGTAACATTGAGGCCACCTGTGGTACTTGACCACTAGGTGGCGCGATTGTAAATACAACCTAATGCATTGCATAGGCAATGCATTAGGGTGTACAAAGATGGCGGTTTCTCCACTTCCTGTCTGCGGACGGAAGTGGGGCAAACCGGCCAGGGTAAGTGACGGGAGCCTTCCCAAGCTCTCCCACCACAATGCCCGGTGATCGGATCGGCGCAGCATCGCTGCGCTTATGCCGATAACCGCACCGATCGGTGCGCGGCACCGATCGGCGTTAAGTCCGACGCCGCGGCCATCTTTGCCGCGGCGCCTGATGGGTAAAACAGCGCCAGCGGGCGGAGCCACCCGCCGGCGCTGTTACTGCCGGGTGTTAGCGGCGATTTGCGCTAAACCGCGGTTGTGCGGGGGGGTCGCGGAGCGATCCCCCTGCAAAGCCCCTTAGCGGCCCTGGGACGTACTGATACGCCCAAGGTCGTTCAGGGGTCTTTGGCCAATTACAAAGGGACTCATCGCACCAAAGTTTGAAGTTCATCTGTTCATATATTCTTTTTGACTCAAAGTACACCAGAAAACTAGTACAGCCCCGTTCATACATGTCACCCATCATGTCTACAGCTATTCACAATAGATAGAAAATATAGATAATTCTTCCTAAATAGAAATCTGGTGATTCATAGCATGTGATTCTGACTTAGGGTGGGCAGAGATAAGTGAATCTTTAAAAAAAAAAAATAAAGTTCCTATCATTGAACCATATTTCCCTGAATATATGACAATGGAAGGTGTAATATTGTAAGAAACATCCATATTTCAACTTCCTTTTTCGTATATGGTCTACAAGATTATAGAATTAATTCACCATGTAGTAAATTCTGTTAATTAAAATCTTTTAGAATAAAAGTAAAGGACTATATTCTAAGGCTCAAAATCTATTTTATTATCTAAAATGTGCTATAAACTGGTACTAAATTCTGATAGTTTTCTTGAATCTTAGGGTTTATAGTTTTCCTTAATAAGTGTAAAAAGTAGCAAATTGACTTCAAAATACATGGTGTGCTTTCCTGAAATTCTGTAGACAATCGATGATAAAACATTTACAACAGTCAAATAAGTAGACAATTTATTAGCTTATATTACAGACACCGTCTCACAGACCGCTATTGTGTTGTTTGTGCTATTAAATAGTCATAACAATAAACATTAGTTACTGATTACTGCATATAATTATGGACATCGTTTATTTCCTGTCTGGACGCTACTTTTAGGTTGTGCTTAGAAATATTGGAAATGGACCAGTTTGAACATTCAGATCTATTTTAGTTCCGCCAGATCCTTGCGCTGAATGTGAACATTATTTTCTAGTGTTTTCAGGTGTGTGCAGTTTCATATCCTCCTATTGATGTTAGTATCATTAATCTTCCTCTAGCTCCACAAAGGCTTCAGGGTGATACAGTGTTATTAAAAGTAGCTTTGGGCTTTTTTATGTATGCGCTAATCGTGTAATTTGTTGTAGTGCTGACTTTGTTTATTTCTCTGTATAAAAGCATGCATTTTAGAGTTGAGAAAAGCTGGGAACATGCTTTAATTTTCTAGTGTCTATTTTTAAATTCAGAAAAGATAATCAAGAGAGGATCCACAAGATGGTTTGTCAGTGAGTTTTGGGGGAAAATTCTTTGAGTGGAGAATTTTTTTGAGGGAACACTAGAGGTAACTGTTACGGATTGGTTGGACCCGGACCCCCCAAAAGCGATGGTAAAAGCCACGCCAGGAGCGGAGTTAAGTAGGCCTTTTTCACCAAGCCCGCCGCAAAGCGGGATGGACTTGCTGGGGCGGATTACACCGGGCCACCCCTGAGTGACTTGCTTGGGGTGGCAGCCGGGGTTTTGCGGGGTACAAAATCGTGAAGCGGGCCGTAGCCGGGACGGGGGGGTCGGGAAGGGGGCAAGGGTTCGTGGCAGGGGACGGAGGCGAGGACGGTAACACATAAAGGGAAAAAGACACTTTGAACCCTTCCTCTCTAGGCACAGGCACATCGTTTTGGCAAAGGTCTGGGGAAAGGCAGGTTTTAAAATAGGGTCCGTCCCCGGGGTTGAGACAAATCACCGGCGCACGTCCCTTTAAATTTCCGGGCAGTGCCGGGCCCCTAGGGGACCGCGTGCACCGGCCCGCAGGAGGGGGCCCGGGAGGGGAACGGGACGGGGACGGGTAAGGGAGCCCCAGGGTCCCCCCCCCCGGGGTGCCCCGGGGCCCCCGGGGGGGGCTGGGCACCGCCGCAGCAGGGGGTGCTGCGCTTGCGGGGTCCCCTGCGACCCGACACGGGGGTCGCAGGGACACCAAAAACAGTACCCCCCTTCTTTGGCCTCCCCCCTTTTTTCTGGCCCACAAAAATTTAGACAAAGACCCCTATCCAGGATGTTCTCCTCCGGCTCCCACACCTTTCTTCGGGCCCTAAACCCCTTCCTCCCCCAAAAAAAAATGCTCCCCCTAACATCTAGTGCCAAAATCTCTTGACGGCAAAAACTTTGGGGATCAGCACGGGAAGGGGGGAACCACGACCGGGAGAACTTTAGGGGTGACCGGCTTCATTTGGAACATGGGAAGGGGTTTGGGGATACCATGGCGGGGGGACCAGCGTAGCCAAAGGATTAATCCCTCGGGGACTTCGAAGGAAAAAAAAAACGGGGCCCCAGTTATAGCTGGGGATTTTAAAACTGAATATTTGGCAGACAGCATACTTTACCCCCCGGGACAAAAGGGAAAGGGGGTTTTTTTTCTTGTCCGTTTGGGTCTTCAAAGGGCAAGGCCTGAACGGGGACTGGAGCTCTCCCCCAGACAGGGATAGGTCACGGACCAACTGCCCACAGCAGGGACATGGGAGGAGGCAGGGGGCATGGAAAAGGGGTGGGGGGGAGCGACCGAAGACAATGGAAAAGGGGAGAGCCCCAGCGTAATCAGAGTCCGGGGGAATTAAAAACAAATTCCGCCTAATGTAGTAGACGGACCAATCATCTTGCTTGGCAGAGGGAAGGGGCGGAGATAAGTCCCTAGGACCTGTTTCACCCTCTCTACTGCCCTTTGGGATTGTGGGGTAGCAGAGGAAAGTCCATTTCCACTTGCAGAAGCGACAAGGCCCGCCAAAATCTCGAAACAATGGACCCCCCGGCCAAAACAAAAGAAGGGAAGTCCTGCAGCCGGGTTTTTTTTTTAAAAAAAAAATTTGGGACCAGGCGCAAAAGGGAAAGGGCCGGGCAAGGGAAAAAAATTAGCCTTTTTGGGAAAAAAGGCGTGACCCCAGATGACGTATTTCCTTTCAGAGGGCGGTAAGTCAGTTATAAAGTCCAGGGAAATTTTGGGCCCAAGGACAGCTAGGCACATAGGGGGTTGGATATCCCCCCAGGTTTAGCGAGGTACTGTTGCGGGGCACAGGGGTGCAGGCCTCCCCCAAACTCCTTTACATCGTTAGCGACACCAGGCCACCATAGAACCGGGGAAAATCACGAACAAGACCTTCGACCCCGGGTTCCACTATGGGGACATGACCCCATTTCAGGACCCTCAACCCGGAGCGCGGGGCGCACGACTCTTCCGGGGTTTTCCCCTTGGGGTTAGGGGGGCAACAGATACAACTTCTGGGGATGATATTTTGTGGAGCCCCCCTTCCTCCCCACAAATCGGAGGTACGGGGAAAAGCTCGCCTTTGAGGTTCTTTTCTGCCGGTCAAAGGGATAATGTAGTTAAAAGGGGCAAAGAAAAATCATCTCGTTGAAAGGGTTCAAACTTGCGCTGTCGGAGATAGAGGAGATTTTTGTGGTCAGTAAAGAATTCCGGGGAAACGAACCCCCAGGAGGGCCCACCTTTAGGGCAAGTTTAATGGCTAAAATTTCCCCCGATCCCGTGGTAAAGTTTCCTCTCTGCCGGGTAGAAGTCCTGGAAAAGAACCCACGGGTCCGAGCTTGCCCGGGGGCCCCTTTTGGGTGAGCAGCGCCCACCCCCATGGAAAGCTCACTCTAGAAAGAAGGGTTTTGGGTACGGGCCGGGGATAACCCCCGTGCGAGGGAATGCTGCTTAAACTTAAAAGGTTCTTCGGGGGCCCGGGGGCCACAGTTTCGGGGTTGGATTTTTTTTTAAGACCCAAAATTTGGTGTTCCCAAAGTCGAAAAAGCGGAATAAATTCCCGGAATAATTTGCGAAGCCCCAAGAAGCTTTTAGGGCCCGCGGGCCAACGGGTCGGGGCCCCTAGGACGGAAAGGATTTTAGGGGGATCCATCCCAGCCCCTTTATCGAGTTTTATGACCAAGGTGGGAGCGGCTTGGGGAAATAGGCACTTTTCCATTTAGCGTAAAGATTTTTTCTCACGCGGGCGTTTTTCAGGACCTGGCGCCATGCGACTGGTGGGACCCCAGATGGGTGAAAATCCCGGGATCACCAAGTAACCACAACGCAAAAAGGAGGTCCTAAAAATGTCATTGACAAATTCCTGGAAGACGCCGAGCTTGCATAAACCGAAGGGGATCACCAGATACTCAAAGTCCCTCCGAGTATTGAAGGCCGTCTTCCACTCGTCCCTTCCCGGTCCGGATGGAAATTTTAATCCCCCCCCAAATCCAATTGGAGAAACCGGCTCCCCGGAGACGGGCAAAGGTTCCGTGATTAAAGGCAAGGGGGGGTTCTTAGGTGACTATTTACCCACGGAGTCAATGGCGGTCTCAGGGGTCCCTTCTTCTCCCCAAATAAAAATCCGGGACCCGCCGGAGAAGTAGATTTTTGGATGAAACCCTTTTCGAGATTTTTTTCCACGAAGGCCACATCGCCGAGTTTCGGGGACAGGCGGGAACCATACCCCGGGGAGGACAATCCCCAGTAGCAGGTCAGGGGGCAATCAAAAGGGGAATGAGGAGGAAAAGGGCTCACTCCTCTCGGAGAAAAAACCCCTTTGGGAAATCCTGAAAGGTCGGTAAGCCCGGTAGTGGCTGAGAGAGGACGCAGGGCGGGGCGCACCCCGGGGGGGTGCCGAAAACAACGAGAATGGCAGCCGGCCCCCGTAAAACTTCACCCCTTCCAAACCGCAAGGGGGGTGACGCGTAGCCAAGGGAAACCCCGTAGAACGCCGAAAGAAAGGGTAAAACAAGAACGTGATCCTTTCCCCCTTGGGCCCCATTTGAGGAACCCCTGGTTTATCCGGTAGTGGATGGGGTACTTTAAAAGTTCACCCAGAGGGGGAGATACCAAAGGGTTGGTCTAGGCGGACCCCCGAGAGACTACTTGGTACCCAAAAAAGCATCCATAAAGTCCCACCGATCCGGAAACCAGGAAGGCCGACACCGAAAAATTCTATTGGGGCGTGACCAAGCGGCCCCAACCTGGAGAGGGAATACTCAACCAGGACGCCTCTCCCCCCAACCCCATTGTGCGTTTTTTCCCGGGCGTGGCAAAAAGTGGGCAAACCCCAAAGGAAGTTTTTGGGCTCCGCGTAAGACACAAATTTTCCCCAAAGCCGCAGGAAGCCTTGGAGACAGGGGGGGTACGTCCATTGCATGGCCTCTTCCAAGGTGGTGGGAAAAGGCAGTGGGGACGCGAAAAACGGCACAAAATGGGTACCGAGTGTTTTAGCTTTTCGCGCCTGCGGAAACTCCTCCCTCTTTTTCCCAGAAACGGATGTCTAGGGTTGCAGGTGGATGAGCTCCCTTAACGCGTCGGGGGGGCCCCGGGGGGGCGAGGGCATCCTTTTTCTGGCCGGGGAGGCCCTTTTTGAACTGGCGCACAACCTCATCTTCCAAGCCAATTTAGAGGCTAAGGGCGAAAATTGCACGGCGTACCCAAAAAGGGGTTCCCTCTGAGATTTAAAAAAAGCGGTTTTACAGACGAGGGCGGGGAGGCCCTCGAAGACTCCGCGAAAACCCGCAAGAATGTCGCCAATCACTGTGATAGGACGCCCGGGCCCAAAGTGGAGTCGCCCAGACCAGGGCTTTTTCCCGAGAGGGGACGACACGAAGGCCACCTTGGACCTTTGGGGGGAACTGACCCCGCCTAAGTTCCACGTGGAGGGGACACTGGGGGATGAACCCCCCCCAGGCCTTTAAACCCCCTCAAAATTTTCGGCATGACAACGGAGTTTTTTGGGGCCGGCGGATGTCCCCGGAAGATGCGCTGCTTGAGCCCGGCCGCCGTTTGCTCTGCTGAGTGGCCAGGGGCTGCGATTAGTATCAAATTTGGGAAAATTTTGCCTTTCTGCCGATCGCTTTTGATTGCGAGCCCCGGTGGTAAGAGGTCGGGGCGCCGGGAACACCTGGGGGGATCCATGGCCGAACGAATGTTTCGGGTGTGGGAGTGGGTCCTCTGGGCCCCCCACAAGCGATGTATAAGCCACCAGGACGGAGTCAAGTAGTCCCTTTTTCCCAGACCCGTCGCAAAAACGGGATGGACTTGCTGCGACGGATTTCTACCAGGTCGCACCCCCCGACGTGACTTGCTTTTTCGTGGCGCCGAGGGGTTGCGCGGACAAATTGTGAAGCAGGCTCGTACGGGGACAGGGAAAGGTCAGGACAGGCGGCAAGGGTTGTGGGCAAGGGGGCGGAGGGAAAGGTACGGTACACGTAAACGAACAAAACACTTTAGGAACGCTTCCCCTCTCTGGGCCAGGGACAAACGTGGGAAAAGGTGCGGGGGGGAAGAGGGGGTCAAATGGGGTCCTCCCCGGGGAAACCAATCCCCGCCCCCTGCCCCTTTAAATTTTCCCCGGCAGGCCGCGGCCCCCCTTAAGGGCGCGCTGCACCCCCGAGCAGGACACGTGCTGGGACGGAACAGGAGCGTGACGGTAATGACCCAGGCGGCCGGGGTGTCCGCCCGGCGTCGGGCTGCCCCCGGCCGAAAGAGGAGGTCTGCGGCGTTGCGGGGTGCCCGCGCGCCCGCACGGGTCGCAGGACACCGTAACGTACGAATTTGAGGGCCCACCGTCCATTTTTCAGGACATATTCATGTCCACTTTTGAGTACTTAACGTAAGGCTACTGTAAAGTAATCACTACACATGCAGGGTTTAATAGGGAATGTAGTGATTGATTCTAAAGTCATCTCCAATTGAAGTTGTGGTTTTCTAGACCTTTGTGGCCTTGATATTTTAGGGGTACATTACTGTTTTAGCTTTGGGATAAAGCATGATGAAACTATGTGATAAAATACAAACAGAACAACAGGAAAGTTGATAGATAATGATGAAAGAGATAGATAGATAATAGATAAAATGATATATATTTTTAATAATATATATATATATAATAATAAATAATTTATAATGCGATAATAATTGTTTTAAAAAAAAAAAAATATATCTTTATATATATATATAATATTATAATTATATTAAAAGTTTATTAATAAAGTGGTATGTAAAATATAAATTAAAATATAAAAAAAATATATATATATATATATTATATTAAAAAATATATAATATATATTAATATATATATAATAAAATATAATATATATAATTTTAATTTACAAAATCACTTATTAGTTACTCCCCCATCTATTCTCTATCTTATTATAATTAAAAAATTTAAAAAATAAAAAAAAAGAGAGATAGAATAGAAAATGAAAAGAGTTTTAACTAAAATTTGTATTCTATCTTCAACATTTGTGTCATGTCCACAGGATAATTTTAGATATCTTATAGATACAGGTCCTAAGACCTGCTATACTCTAAATTTTGAAATGAGTGGCCACTTTAAGTGAAGGGGTAAGACTTGCACAGCTCTCTTCATTCATTACTATAGATTTTCTGAAAACTGCTGTTTTTGAAACTCCTATAGATGTCAGAGGCCCTGCAAGCCCATACCATAATTTTTTGGTGGCCACTACCACAGGTGGGATAAGAGGTGTTTGCCTATAGTTTTGGAGGCAGAAGATGGTCCCACATATAGGATCCACATATATTAGACATTTATTGCATATGTTGTGTATATGCCATAAATGTCTAAGATGAAAATACCCCTTTAAGCCGGTAGTAGAGAAATAACGTGGTTTTCAGCCTGTATCATTCATAGACATGTGTGTGCTGTATGTAAGTTTCAATGAATATAGTTAATTGACAGAGAAATGTCATAACTGAGAAGATCCCCAGGAAGTGATGGAGTATAGCACCCCACCCCAAAGACCAGAGAGTGAGAGGACCATTCATATCGGCCTCACTCTGCATGCTACCAACAAACAATGATTTTTACCTCTCTTTAAGGAAATCATCAACTAATTGCAGGGTCATTTATATGAGACAGTGATCAACAAAGCTGAGAAAATATAAAAATGTAAAAAAAAAGTTTATACTGAAACCATGTGTGCTTAGATATCTGAACCTGATGTTCCTCTTTACAAATCTAAAAGTTCTACATACAAATTATATTCAAGTCTTTTTGGTATCTTTCTACTATAACATATGGATTCATTACTAAGACCTTCTGTGATTTAATGCCTTGCAATGCCTGTACAGACCATCATGCTTAGCAATATAGAAGGAAAAGAGTGAAAATTATGTATTTCTTTTGGCATTTGTTTGGTTTCCATTACTTCTAGTCTATGTTTTGTCTGATTCCTTTTGAACCACTAGTATATGGTTGACTTTTCAAAGATGAACTTTTAAGATCTGTTCATCTGTAAGTCTTCTTTTCATTTATATGTCTCTCCATCTTACAATCAATATGGAATAATGTGTACAGGAGCATGCATGTTTTTCATGCTGTTGTTGTTCTTCAGACTTCAGTGCATTTCTCATTACTTTGCCCAGCAGTGATTTTGGTCTTTCCATCTCATTTTAGTATATGTCATATTCAGGTTTGATTAGTTCCTCCCAGAGCTCTGCTCCTGTGGCTTATGCTCTCATTCAGATCCTCTGTTCTCGCGCAGGCGTTTCAGGACCTGGCGCACATGCGACTGGTGGGATCCCAGATCGGGTGAGAATACCAGGATGTCATCCAAGTAGACCACTACACAGACATATAGGAGGTCTCTGAAAAAAGTCCCTTGACAAATTCCTGGAAGACGGCCGGAGCGTTTTCATAAACCAAAGGGCATTAACCAGATACTCAAAGTGCCCATCACTAGTATTTATGGCCGTCTTCCACTCGTCGCCTTCCCCGGATCCGGATGAGATTATAGGCCCCCCCCGCAAGTCCAATTTGGAGAAGACCTTGGCTCCCCGGGGACGGCAAAGAGTTCCGTGATTAAAGGCAGAGGTTACCGGTTCTTGAATGGTGATCTTATTTAGACCACGGGATTCAATGGACGGTCTCAGGGACCATCTTTCTTCTCCAAAAAATAAAAAAATCCGGCACCCGCCGAGAAGTAGATTTTCGGATGAAACCCTTTCGTAATTTTCTCCCCCCCATAGGCCGACATCGCCTGAGTTTCGGGTCCGGGGAGCGGGTAGACCATACCCCGGGAGGAATAGTCCCGAGTAGCAGGTTTTATGGGGCAATCATATGGGCGATAAGGAGGAAATATCTCAGCTCGCTTCTCGGAGAAAACGTCTTGGAAGTCCTGATAATGTTACGGTAAGCCAGGTAGTGGCTTGAGAGAGGACTGCGGAGGGCTGGGGTGCACCCGGCGGGGTGCCGAAAGACAACGAGGCTGGCAGTCCAGGCCCCAGCGTAAAACTTCACCCGTCTTCCAATCCAGCAAGGGGCGAGACGCGTAGCCAAGGAAGCCCCAGTAAAACAGCCGAGGAAGAACGGGGTAAAAACGAAGAACGTGATCCTTCCCTGTGCAGGGCTCCTATTTTTAGGACCACTGGTTCAGTCCGGTAGTGGATGGAGTCACTTAATAGTTCACCACTGATGGAGGAGATGACCAAGGGTTGGTCTAGGCGGACCACCGAGAGACGATACTTGGTCACCAACGAAGCATCCATAAAGCTCCCAGCCATCCGGAATCCAGGAAGCCGACACTCGGAAACGAATTTGGTATTGGACGTGACCAAAGCTGGCAGCATGAGCCGTGGAGAGGGATTACTCACACCTAGGGACGCCTCTCCCACGAACCCTAGGTGTGTGCGTTTCCCGGACGTTGGCAAAGAAGTGGGCAACCCCTACGGAAGTGTTCGGGGCTGCCGCAGTAGAGACACAACTTCTCCTCACGCCGTCGGGAAAGCTCTTGTGGAGACAGGCGGGTTGAACTGTC